>CAUYRH010062262.1:0-73596 GCA_963574655.1 Perodicticus potto
AGAAAGCTGCAACCCCCAGGGATACAACAAATGCTCCAACAATATGAATCAGCAGGCGCCTGGCCAAAAGGCCACGCATCTGAGGTTTGGTCAAAGCACTGGAAGCCATGGTAGTTACTGTCCTTGATGGGTATGCCAACCTCAACGCGTCCTTCCCGGCTGAGGTCCGCACCAACTGCCTAGCTCTTTCTTTTTTAACAGCTGCATTGTATGGCTGTTTCATAGTTTATGTGCCTATATTCCCTCATGTGCTGATAGAGTAGGTGTTGAAACAAATTTTTTTGTCTTTGGTATTATGGTTGGTGAAGGGTATTGCATTGCTTTCGTTTGCATTTCACTTAGTGAGTAAGGTTTGCCTTCTTTTATGATTATCAGTCATTTCTGTTTCTAATTTTTCTAAATGTCTTTTCAGGTTATTTGTATTTCTAATTGCATTGTAAATCATTTTCTTTTATTTTTTTTAGCACCTTTTAATATCTTAAGGAAAATAGCTCATAGTTTCTCTGTATTGCAGGTATTCTTAGTTGGTTTTCAGCTGTTTATTTTTGCTTTTTTCCCACCATTTGTTTTTGCCTTGCATTTTTTTAAAGTTTTTTTTTAGTGGTTTTAAATTTTGATTGACTTCTGATTATTGAATCTGGCTTAGAAAGGTCTTCAAAGACAAGGGGGATTAGTTATGTTATCATTAGTATATTTATGTTGTAATAGTATTCAGTGATTTTCAGTCTTACTGAAATCAGTTTTTAGCCAGGATTTTTATGTTTCTTGGGTAGTGAAAGTTGTTATATAGAGGTTATAATTAATATGTTTCTTCATTCATTTAAATTTTTCTTCCAGTATGGTGTTTAGTGACATTTGATTATTTAAAGTATGCAAAACATCTTCAGTAGATTATTACCTATAGAAATAGCAGAGTCTTAATTAACAAATAGGTTATTTAATTTAAGCTTTTAATAATTTTAGGTAAAATACTGAATGTGTATGTATTACATACACATTCCCCCCCCCCCCAAAAAAAACTGGAAAATTACAGGAATCATGGAGTTTCAAGGCTTTTTCTTCTGAAATCTTTGCAAGAAATTTATCAGAAATGCTAGTCTAGAAAGCCTTCCTATTTGTAACTTGGCTTTTCTTCCCCTTCTAGAATATTTTGCAACTTCTTGAAACTCCTAAAGGCCAAAAGACAGTTGAGGTCCCTGAGCTTCAGCCTCATTAGGTTTATAGTAAACCTACCCTGGGTGTCTGCCACTGGTTCACACTCTACTTCATTACCATTTCCTAAGTCATTAACACCTATAGCCATCAGTCCCAGGACTAACAGTCTCAAAGGGATCATCATCAGCCCCATTCGCAATGACTTCCTTGTCATTTAATTCAATGTTGTTGTGTCATCATGATTCATTTCTCTTACCAGGCCTGGTGGTCGCACTTCAAGTACTCACCGAACAATAAAGAAGAGAAGGAGGAGATTGAATAAGTACCTTACTTCCCAGCACAATTCCATATAATGTTGTTTGGGGTGGGGGGTTATTTGTTATATAGGTAAAACTATAATCTATTAGTTGTAAAATAGCACCTTTGTTAAGAGATCTTTTTAATTTGGGGACATTACTTCTTTGTTAAAAAGTTTATACATTTCTGGGCAGCACCTGTGGCTCAGTGAGTAGGGCGCCGGCCCCATATACCAAGGGTGGTAGGTTCAAACCTGGCCCCAGTGAAACTGCAACAAAAAATAGCCAGGCGTTGTGGCGGGTGCCTGTAGTCACAGCTACTTGGGAGGCTGAGACAAGAGAATCGCCTACGCCCAAGAGCTAGAGGTTGCTGTGAACTGTGACGCCATGGCACTCTACCATGGGCAATAAAGTGAGATTCTGTCTCTAAAAAAAAAAGAAAGAAAAAAGTTTATACATTTCATCTCTTTGGTCATATTTTGAAGAAAGTTTAACAGTATTCACCTTTGTAGTTTTCTTTCATTGCAACTCATGGACTTGATCTCAGTCCCATAATTTAAAAAACCCTCTCTACCTTCTATTTGTGAATAGAGCCATTTTCATTGTTATTGCTTTGAAAACATGCACATAGACAGTGAAGAAAAGAAAAATCGATACCCAACCACCTCTACTTCTTTTCTTAGTTTCCTGATCAAGTGACTAATTAAGGGATGACCTGAGAGAGGTGGGAGTGAACTCTTGGGGCATCTAGCTTTCTCAGTAGAGCCTTAGACTGACTTTTAATTCTATTTCCCCTTATGGTTTTAGGCCTGATAAGTGACTTTATATTCTTCTGGGCAGCTGGGGGTTAAAAGAGAGTGGTGGTTTTGAGTTTTGGCATTTTTCATTTTCTACTCAGGAGAATATAAATTGCTTGTGGAGCAGGTCCAAACCAGTGAATGTTTAAGAGAAGGGGGGAAATGTGCTAAAGAACGTTCTTCTGTGACTTAGTTGCCTTCTGTTGTATTAAATGGATGGAAAGGGGAATAAGTATTGTACTTTATAGTTTTTAACATAAGAACTCTTTTAAAAAGTCTCAAACCTTAAAAAACATGAAATGACCTTTAGGCCTCTTGGATCCCACTGTTTAGTTTATCAAGTCCCTGTCACACCCTCCCCCATCCCTGTAAAAAATCTAGAGTGAAGTGTGAAAAGCATCAGAAAGTCTCCTTTATGCCAGTTCAGCCTTTTAGTCGCTTGCCAGCACCTTCATCTCTTCATATGTTTCTAGCTAAGGTCTAACATGGAACAAAAACCCGACAGCAATGGAGACCAGATGCCGGTATTTCTTCTCTGTCACTTGGCTGCTGAGCAGATGGAATTTATATCAATCGGGCATGCTAGGAGGAAGAGGCCGTGGCAGCCAACATGTGGAACTGGGGCTGAGTGACATTTCTGCTAATGTTTTGTCCTTGTAGAACATTATGCTTCCTCTTTGCTTATGAGCTGTGGTTTTCCTGACTCAGACGAGGTTCCAGCTCCAGCTGGAATGGCTGTCGCTCTTCCCCTCTCCTCCTGCCCCCCTTTTCAGGGAGTGCTGGGAGCTATGGAGGAGTAGTGGTGCCTGCACAATGGAGCTCTTTATTAAAATACCTGACATCTGTATGCAATGCACCGAAATCATCTCAGCTCAAGCAGAGGAATGTGCTGGGCATTAGTAGTCACTTTTTGTCTAGTGCCATGGACTCATTTGATTTACAGAATGAGTGAATGCCTCTGGCAAAAGAGGACATGAGCGTGTTATTGGAGGAAGGGAACTTTTTAATTTTTTCCAAGAACATTGTCACAGACAGGCTTAATACACAAAAATGTGAATATTTAAAAGTAACTTCAGCCATGACATGGATTTCTTGCTGTGGTTTTAAAACTGTCATACTCTTCCCTTCATTTAACGTAAAACCAGAAAACCCCCAAACCCAATTTAACATGATACAGAGTTTTAATGTTGATGACTACTGTTATAGGAAGTAGCACTTTTAAGGAATCTCAAGTTTACAAAGATTCTCGCAAAGGAAAACATAAAATACATGTTTTAAAAAAAACCCATGAGTACGATCAAAATGTTTCTGATTGTATATGAAGCACATTCTGCCCTATGATTGCACCAATGTACACAATTATGATTTAATAAAATTATTTTTTAAAAAAACCCATGAGGGTACACACATAAAAAAGCATTGTTGGTGAGTCTCCAATTCTAGCCTCCATTCTCAGAAAAGAACATTACCATTTCACACTATAAGAAATATATGGCCTAGCACTGTGGCTCACTCCTGTAATCCCAGCACTCTGGAGGCAAATGGATTGCTTGAGCTCAGAAGTTCAAGACCAACCTGACCTAGAGCGAGACCCTATCTCTACTAAAAATAGAAAAATAAGCTGGCATGGTGGCATGAACCTGTAGTCCAAATTACTCAGAAAGAGGCATGAGGCTCTCTTGAGCCCAGGAGTTTGAGGTTGCTATGAGCTATGGTGATGCCAAGGCACTCAACCCCAGGGTAACAAAGCAAGATTACTCTGTCTGGAAAAAAAAAAAAGTATACCTGCACAAATTATATTTTCTATTCTAATGATGTAAATCATTCACATTTTTACCTATTTATGGCAAGTAAATAAGAAAACTCTGCTATGGGGTCAGCGCCTGTGGCTCAGTGAGTAGAGCGCCAGCCCCATATACCAGAGGTGGCAGGTTCAAACCTGGCCCCGGCCAAAAACTGCAAAAAAAAAAGAAAAGAAAAGAAAACACTGTTATGTTAATATATTATTTCATAAAGCTCTAAAGTGGTCATGAATTTGCAGCCTGCACATGCAAAATCAGGATCTGTGTTCCTACTTCCACTTAGTTAAATCCCTTATTTCCAGTGGAAGTTTGACTTAGGGTTCTGATTAGGTTGTGGAGAGACAGGAGGCAAGTGAGTTGAAGAGAAATGAAGCCACCACTACTTCTATTTCCTTTGGAAACTAGCCTCTGGCAGACGAACTTCCTGGCCTCTTCCAAATATATTGGCAATATATATTATATATTAAGTCTTCTAGAAAACTCTCAGGGAAGCCTACCCATTGTTTAATCTTCAGGAAACCTAAACTCTGTTTCTGTAGCATTTTGTCTTTTTTTATTTTTTTTGAGACAGAGTCTCGCTTTGTCACTCTTAGTAGAGTACTGTGTTATCAGAGCTCACAGCTACCCCAAACTCTTAGGCTTAAAGTGATTTCTCTTGCCTCTGTCTCTCAAGTAGCTGGGACTACAGGCACCTGCCAGAATGCCCAGCTATTTTTTAGAGACAGAGTCTTGCTCTTGCTCAGGCTAGTCTTGAACTCATGAACTCAGGCAATCCACAGCATTTTGTCTTTAGCAATTCTCCTGCTTGGAAGTTGGTGTGGGGATGGGCCCCACAGCTACCTTGGGATTGTAGTAAACCTATGTAAATTTAGTAGAGTCTGGGGCAAAATACTAATAGTAGTATGTCTGGAGAACGTCACAAATTAGTCATTCTTAGGGAAATTCTTTGAAATTGCCTTTGACTTCTATTTTTCTTACTATTTTCTTACCTCTGCTTATGCCATACTGAACACAGAATTTCTTATCTATGATGTCATTTAAATTATATAAGAAACCTATAGTAAGACAGTACAAGATAGCATGTGTGCTTGTACCTTATGTAGGTTCAGTGGAATCTGGAGTCCTAGTACAGTTATTCCTCAGTATGCAAACCGGACCTGTCTGAGCTATTACTCAGGAATGAATAGTTGGGCTATGGGACAAAAGGAATTTCTGTCTACACTCTTATGGACCACCCCCATAATACCATGCCCCTTGTTCTCCAGTTCTTGCCATGTACACTGTCATTGTTCAAACCCAAAAACAAGATAGATTTGGATAGTGAGAAACGTCTGTGCTCAACTGCCTGCAGTATTCCAGAGAAATGGGCATCATTTGCTCTTAGTTCAGGTTGATCTTATACCAATTTCTTTCTTGCTCAATTTTGTACTTACCCATTTATGCTTTTCTTTTCCAATCCTTGGCTTCTGTCTTATTCAGGATTTTCTCCCTTGGTCCTCTTGCCTTTAATTCATGCTCGTAATGAAGTGCCAACCTTCCATGTTTTCTTTTCTGTGACCGTTACGTAAAGAGTGCTTCAAGGCTTGGCACCCATAGCACAGTGGTTACAGTGCCAGCCACATACACCCAGGGTGGCGGGTTCGAACCCAGCCCAGGCCAGCTAAACAACTACAACAAAAGAAAGTAGCCGGGCATTGTGGTGGGCTCCCGTAGTCCTAGCTACTCGGGAGGCTGAGACAAGAGAATTGCTTAAGCCCAAGAGTTTGAGGTTGCTGTGAGTTGGGACACCACAGCATTCTACTGAGGGCAACATAGTGAGACTCTGTCTCAAAAAAAAGAGTGCCTCAAGCTGGAAAAGCCTCAGTGTCTTTCCAAGGTGGTAATTTAGGGATGATGTTGAATAGTGTGGGGT
This sequence comes from Perodicticus potto, assembly GCA_963574655.1. Lineage (NCBI taxonomy): Eukaryota > Metazoa > Chordata > Mammalia > Primates > Lorisidae > Perodicticus > Perodicticus potto. Next base: position 5,963 of record CAUYRH010062262.1, read on the forward strand.
GATTGTTATACTCTCAGCTGAAAGTCTTTCTGAGAAGCATGGAAAGTGCTTCCTCAGAGGCCTCCTAGAACTCCCACACATGAGTACATTTAACCGGAAAGGAGAAGAGCTTAAGTCAGATTATGATAGCCCAAATCTGTGGATGTCTGTCCATTAGACTTTCAAGGATTCTTGAAAACAATTCGATTTGGTCCTTGGATTCTGAACCTTGCCACTTTTTTTTTTTTTTTTTTTTTGGAGACAGAGTCTCATTCTGTCACTTGGATAGAGTGCTATGGCATCACAGCTCACAGCAACCTCAAACTCCTAGGCTTGAGCAATCCTCTTGCCTCAGCCTCCTGAGTAGCTGGGACTACAAGTGTGCACTACCATGGCCATCTAGTTTTTCTGTTTTTAGTAGAGGCAGGGTCTCACTCTTATTCAGGCTGTTCTCAAACTCCTGAGCTCAAGCAATCCATTTGCCTCTGCCTCCCAGAGTGCTAGGATTATAGGCATGAGCCCAGCAAGACTTTGCCACATTTGGTCTCAGGAACTCATGGCACCAGCCCCTGCCAATGCTATCTGTTGTCTGTCTCATAGGTAAGGTCATCTGTCCTCCACTAGGATGATGTTCCTTAGTTCTACCTGGAAGGATGCCAGGCATGGATGGTCTTTGGTATTTTATATCAAAGCCTAATTCTGCCTTTTCCCAGCTGCATGACTTTAAAACAAATCACTAAACCTAAATGAAACGCACTTTTCTCTTCTATAAAATAGAGATGGTAATATCTACAATATAAAATTGCAGAAGAAAAAAAACAAGTGGAGATTATGGTAGTTAGATGGTGGTCTTGGTTGGCCTCTGGTCTAACCTCTGATGTTTGGTCTGGTCAACAGCAGGCCCAGGTCTAACTAATATGCTACCTCTTGATTCCAGGCACCCCCATTAGAGATTATTAGCCACTACAATAGAAAAGATTCTTCCAGAAGGAGGGTTATTCATTCCCATCCAAAGGGCCTCTTACTTGACTCTCTACATCCTAAGAAGTTGCCTCCTAAATCTGCTAAGAATGATTTGATACAAAAGATCCAACCCACTAGAAAGGGCAAGTTCCTAACTTGTAGGACATTGCATTAGAATTTTCCGAGTTCTCTCTGCCCCCTTGATCCCCTCAAATAAGGTTCTGCCTTTTTCTGGCTCTGAACAAAATTCCTTCTGGGAGAATCGCCTCTGACACCTATCCCTCCCATGTGCTGGTGGCAGGATGCACTGGGATTTATTATGCAAATGAAGGTCACACCTCTGAGAGAAAAAAGTCCCTAGTCACTATTCTCAGTTACATTTTAATGACAGCTGAGAAGGAAGGCCAGCAAGGGAGTATTCATCCCTATTTAAAAGAAATTGAAGCAAAGCTCTTGCCTATCTCTTTCTTAAGATTAATCTGACAATTCTGGCAAGCACACCTTCTCTTCTCAGCATAAGGACATGCTGATAACACGTCTGCGTTTTTTCTTGTTTGATCCACCAAACTATATGATAAAGACATTTTATTTTTTGGTTTTATTGAGCTGCAAGTTCTGTACTTTTATGCCCCAAAGCTCATGTAATACAAATTTTAAGAAAAAAACGATGAAAAATAGTAAGTGGGGACATCGCTTTTAGATATTAAAGTCATGTTTTCTATTTTTTAAATTTAGTTTTATTATAATATTTTATAAGTAATTCAAGCCACACAGAGGTATATTTAGTTGAAAATGAATACACTCTTCTATTGCCCCTCCTTCCCAAATTTTCCTCTCAAGAAATAACTGTTGGACCCTATTAACCAGCTTGTTGGTATTCCTTCAAGATCAGCAAGCTTTTAATAGGGATTAGTAGAAACCTTGTCAAGAGATATTTGTGCCATATGGCATTTTGGATTGGTCTACAAATCCCAGGTATGGCTGAAAATTCTATAATTATCTGGTACATTAATCAGCTTAGAAAACTTAATACTCTCTGACTTCTCTCTCCAGCTTTAGAAATAAAAATTTATGTGGTCACATCAAATCTGTGCTTCACTGTGTTTATATAACACCCCAGACTTATTTTCTTTAAGAAAGGAAACAAATTACATGATTTTTTGGCGGGGGGGGGTCTCCTCTAAGCTATGGAGGAAGAAAGTAAATTGGTAAACTTTATTCTATCATAAACGCTTCACATCACAGTACACTTAAGTCTTTTTTTGTTTGTTTGTTTTTGGTGAGATTTAAGAATTAATCTGTCCATGTAAATTCCAGTATAAAGGAATTATTCCTCACCCCCCCCATCCCCCACCCCCCGCTTCTTTTGGTCAAACAGAACAATTTAAAACATAGTTATGATCAGAACTGGGCTAAAATGTTTGGTAGAGCTTTACTGATATGAGATATCACAAAAAAATCGTAACACAGTAAGGCAAATATTTCAGTAAATGCCAGTATTTCATTGTATATTAACATACCCTTGCTTTTCTTTTTGCTAAGGTTGACTAACATTTAATTGCCTTGCTTATGGTAAAAAAGGGAAGAAATTACCTTATAGGGGTATTCAAACTCCTGAGGTTTCTCAGCTGTGAGCCCAGCCAAGTTGCCCTCCTCCAACCAGCTACTTCACTCCTCAACACACAGAACCTTATACACAACAGTAAATAACCCTCAATAAATTTGAATCTTATCTCAATCTAAAGACACCACCATCATTATGGGGGAATGTTGTTAGTCTGCAAAACCTCAGTGCTTTAGAACAACACAGCAGTATCCAAACTTTTTGGCTTTGTCTGGATATTGTTACTGCATGTGTTGCTGCTGCATTCCTGGGTGCCATTTACAGAGTGATTTTTTAAACATCAGTTGTGTCACAGTGCAAGTGATCAGTTTAAAGCACTTTTGCTATTTTTCTTCAGAATCAAAGAAACCAGAAATATCTAATTAACTTTTACCTCATTTAGAATTAGAATCACCTGCTTGGAATACATATAAAAGGTTCTTTTCACCTGACAAATTGAGCATTTTTAGACTATCTGGGTTAATATGTCTTCTAATTTTTTTTATTAAGTTAAAGTTATAAATTTGTAATTACTCTCATTAGTTTTGATAGTTTTTTTGAATCATTTTGGGTTTTAAGACTAAAAGGAAAAAGAAGCACACATTTAACTGAGGTTGTTTTTGTATGTTTCTTTGTACGCTTAAACTGTATATTCTAGAAAGCACTGGCTTTTAGAGAGAAATAATCTTTGAGTTCTCACCCTGTATTCCTGCGGTACATGGAATACCTAGGTACACAATCTGAGCATTGATGATACGTAAATTTATCTCAGCTTGTATCAGAAGATCTCCAGAGTTATCATGAGACTTGCATAATTGTTATCCATCCTAAACTCCCTTCGAAGATAAGAGTAGTGTATTTAGATTCTTTTTTTAGGTGTCCCCATAATTGTTGGGGCATCTTGGCATTTAATTTGGAAAATGTACCTCATAGTACAGATACCCGACGTGGCATCACAAGGACATTACCCACACCAGTCCTGTCTTGGGAGGATTAAAAAAAAAAAATCAAGAACAACACAAAGAAAATGTATGTTAATGTAGCTGAATATTCATTAGAACCCTGCGGCCTGGGGCTGGAAGCACAGTTAGGCTGTGTGTTTACCAGGCCACCCGAAAGGCAAGAGGGCATAAGGCACTTACAAACAGTGGCACAGCACAAGCAGTGTTGTCTTTGAAAAGTTTTCATTTTCCCTTGAATCAGCTACAGTCTCTTACTTAAGGTCACTGCAGTTTGCAATCTTTGGCAGAAGACTTCTTCCTTTTTTGGTAGTGGCAGTCTGATTTTTTTTTTCCTTTTGGAAGTGTTTTCCTCTCAAACTGCCATTATCTTCCAAACCTGTTTCATGTTATCATTGTCAGATGCCTCTTCTCTGAGTGTCTTAGAACAAAATGTGATGATGATATATATATGTGTGTATATACACACATATATATGAAATTTTTTAAAGCATGGAATTGAACGTCATATGGTTATGATTTGAGAATGTCAAGCTTGATTTTTTTTCAGAGTTTTCTTTTTTTTTTAAACCGTACCTTTTTCTCTGGGCAGTGAACTCACTGCAGAGACATCAAAGAGAATGTGTACTGGATCAAGGTGATTTTTTTTTTTTCGACCACATCATTGCCAGCTGTGGTGTTTATGATTAGAGGCAGGCGTTCCACACACCTCCGAGTCCTCACTAAGCGTCAGATCTTTAACGGGATCCATCCCAACTGAGTGACACTAAACAGACAGCCAGAGGGGAGTTGGTTGGATAGCACAGGGGAGGGGGGTGAAGGGGAGGGGGGCTCTGGTGCCTGGTTTACTCACCAGCCAAGCTATATAACAAACTCTACTAATGCCAGGCTGCAGGCTGCCCAGAGGCCCTGTAGCATGCCTTTCAACGCAGCTTTCATTAGCCGAGGGGATGACTAGACCCCAGCAAACATAGTCATTGATCCCCTCTCACCAGGCGCAGGGATGCACAGAGTTCAGGTCACAGCCCAGTCAGCTTTGAAGCTGCTCCATTTCACACCACTGACAGCCACGGACTACTGGCTTCCAGGAGCTGACACGATTCCCTCTCAGATCTCCTTGCTCTGTTCCATGCAGCTAATGACATTGAATTCCCTCTGGGTGTTGCCTCCACTTGCAATATTAACACTTGTTCACTGGTCCTATTGACATAAGAATTCTGCAAATAGCCAACAGTACTGATAGCAGTACATGAAAGGGGGAGTTCTCTTTCCTGCTTTCTGTTTCTTTCTGGGTCACTGTAACTGCCAAAGAGTTTTGCCAGTTCCAGAAACCAAAATGTACTTTTGGATCAGGAATAAATGCAGTGAGCTTGGAGTTAAATATGTGGGAATTTTTAAAATCAAGAGGACGGGCTTATCCTGTGTTTGCCATTAGCAGTGAAGAAAGAAATGATTTGGTTGACAACTAATGTTTCTTTTTGTGTGAACAACTTTTTTTCAATTCCCATATCATCAAGAGATGATATCGGTACTTGTGACTATAGAAATTAAGGTCCTTTAAAAGAAAAACATTTACTACAACATTTCAGAAAGGAAAGAAACTTGCTTGCTTATTGATGGAAGGGCAAGTAAATTTGCATGTCAGCTCAAAACATCTAAAAGATAAGTAGGGGGAAAGGAGGATAATGACTTAGATTTCGAAGAAGGATGCAGGTAACAGAATACTAGTGCAGAGCTGCTTTAAGAACCTCTCCTTTATTACCTGTATTTTTTTTCCTTTTTTTTTTTCAATAGAAATTATCTAAGTAATTAGATATCAGGCTGAGAGAAAACCAGATAATGAAAAGTGTATGATTCTGACTTTAGAAGCCAGGCACAGTGGCTCATGCCTGTAATCCTAGCACTCTAGGGGTGGAGGTGAGGTGGGTGGATTGCCCTGAGCTCTCAGGTTTGAGACTAGCCTTAGCAAGAGAGAGACCCCTGTCTCTAAAAATCTAAAAATAGCCGGGTGTTGTTGCAGGAGGCTACTTGGGAGGCTGAGACAAGAGAATCGCTTGAGCCCACAAGTTGGAGGTTGCTGTGAGCTGTGACGCCAGGATACACTGAGGGTGACAGAGTGAAACTCTGTCTTAAAAAAAAAAAAAAAAAAAAGATTCTGGCTTTCCATCATCATTTTTTTTTCTCCCTGCTCTTCCTGCCCCCGTTTGCCCTCCTTCCCAACAAAATTTTATGCTCCCAATAGATTTTTACCTATCCAGACCAGTCAGTGGTATTTTGACAGGTATTCTCTTCAGATGGTAGAAGGTATTTTGGATCTTTGCACAGAAAGAACATGAAAATTATTTTGAAATATAGGCTGGGGGCAATAGAGGTAACTCATCACTTGAAAAACCTGTCAGCTTGATCTGGTGAACCTGTCTTACTGGCTGTTGGTGCTTGGCAGAAGGTTTGGACCAGGGTATGTAAGTGGGATTTGAGCTTTGAAGAAAGTGGCAAGAGAAATGCATATGTGTAGGTGATTCCTGCTTACCTGGCTAATAATATTCTTGCTAATATTCCTAAAAGAGTATTAGTATACCTTCTCAGAGGCTAATCTTTCATCTCATATGGCACAAGTACTGACTTTAAAATGGAATAACAGCCAATACTTTGAAGCCCATGATTTTGGGGATCCTTAGGAGGCTTTCTTAAGAAACACATAGGTTATCATATCATTCTTAGTATTTTACCGGTGTTTCTAATCCCTGACCATTATTACCACCTTTCTTTCTTCTGAGTTTTCTGTCAGTCTTCAACCTATTGTCAACCAACTGTGGACTCCTGTACAACTCTGAATCAAATTAGCATCTTTTAAAGAAGATTCTAGCTTCCTTCCTGGTCCTCCACCCTTCTCTCTATTGTATTTGTATATCACATTGTATTTGTGAAATTTCTTTTTTTTTTAGACAGAGTCTTACTCTGTTGTCTTGAGTAGAGTGCTATGAAGTCATTGTAGCTCACAAAAGCCTCAAACTCTTGGACTCAAGCAATCCTCCAGATGCCTCAGCCTCCCGAGTAGCCGGCACTGCAGGTGCCCACCACAATGCTGGGCTAGTTTTTCTGTTTTCAGTAGAGGTAGGGGGTCTCCCTCTTGTTCAGACTGGTCTTAAACTCCTGAGTTCAAGCAGTTCACCCGCCTCAGCCTCCCAGAGTCCTAGGACTAACAGTATGAACCATCTTGAGTGGCCTAAGAAATTTCATTATTATTAGGAAATTTTCTCAAGTAGTCTTAATATCCTTATCTTCATAATTCACTATTTCCTTTAATAAGGTTCTAAAATTTTAAGGGTAAAATAATAATAACCAAATAATATTTGATATCATTTATTTGCATAAAAATTTATCTCATTTTTTATTTCTTTAAGGTTTATCTTATACGAAGAAAATTAATCATGCTTTGTGCCAGTGCTGTCCTTCCCCAGGCAAATACACTCACTAATTGATGCTTGGGATAATTTTTTTCTTTGATTAAAAATAATATGTTTTCATATAAAGATTCTTAATAGTTTTTTATATAAACCCTTAAAACATCAAAGTTATATAGTGTGTTTATACTATACACTTGTCCACGTATTATAGTAACCTTGCAAATAAGTCTGTAAAGTAAAACAACAAAGTGGTTTTATTGGATGTGCAACAAGTTATTTCAATCAGTTTTTTTATTTAATTATACCATTGCACAGGTTCTATTTTATTGCGGGGTTTTCTTGACCTTTGTTAGTCTTCATGACTACTCTGTGTCAGCAGTATCCCACTTTATAGATTGTGCAACTGAGGCAGAAAAAGGATCTCATTAGTTTGAGAGTTGTGGGCTTCAGGATTGTTATTACTCATGATATTTGAGTGTCCTCAATAACAACAACTTTTTAAATTATACAGAATTTTATTTACCACATGTTAAAGTACCATAGTTTTAAAAAGTACTTGGTTCTTTTGAGAGGATGAAAGTTACATCAGCAATTTGATGATCAAGCACCCTTTTAAGAATTTCATTTTTCTACCACTTGAAGGAAGAAGAAAGTGTCTAAATATTGAGAAGGATAATGTTTGGTAAGTGTTCTTCAAAAAATAAGGTGTCTGTGTTTGTATGTATGTAAATAAATCAATTGATTGATTGAGCAGAAATAAAAGTAGGTCCCACATTAGTCTCTAATTCTGTTATGTACATTTGCTTTAGTGTCATTAAGTAGCACAACGAGATAACGATGGAGAGCACTTTGTATGAAATTTTAAATGTATGTCTTAGTGTGTTATTGGCTAGCGTGACTACACAGTACACAATGGTTTAGTGTGATAGCCTTGTGCTTGGTGAAATAGTACTATTTGTATGACATAAGGAAAAATACTTTTGTTTTCTTTTTATGGCAAAAGGACTTGATTTTTCTGTTGCTGGAGTTAGGTTAAGAGTAAATGTAATGATCTCCATTAGCATTTCTGAGAGAACTTTTATGTTAAATAAAAGCCACGGGGCTATTTGTTGCTGGTTTTGCCCTTTCTTCTCTCTGCCTTTGGTGGAATAAATAGTTCCTTATCGTTTCCAGATATACCTATAGGTCTAAAAAAGTCTTTTAATGAGAGCTTTATATTGGGGTAACCTGGAAGGAATGTGATAACTTTTTGCCCCTTATAAAAGCCCACAACCATTACCCAGATTAAAGACAAAATGAACCTGACTAACTCAGTGAAATTTGCAGTTTTCTGGCTTTAGCACCACATACCACCTCTGGCAGGGAATTGCCTGAAGATTTCACCGATCACTCATTGATAAAATGTTATAACCTCTGTAGGTCAATTTATTCCCCTAGAATTTCTTCTGTATTGTAATGTGCCATATTTTGAGGAAGAGGAAATGATTCAAAAATCTGTAAAGACTTACCTTTTTATTTCTAACTTAGGAAAAATAACTTTACCAATATTAGATCTTAAAGAACTAATGCAAATGTATACAATATGTCGTGCTATCAGGGCCAGTGAACTTCCCTGAGTTAGTGGATGACACACCACATGTAAGAGGAAGTGAAAGAAGAAAGAGTCCCTGAAAAGAGGTCAGATCCCTCTGTGCTTCCTGCCTTTTTATGTCCTAATTTCATTACACAGTGGTACTAAGTGGATCTCCTTATGTTCCTTTCATAACCCTGTGAGAGACTTTGCTTTTAGTAGCTATTGTACAGCTCTAGGAAAATCACCAACTAGGCAGAAAGGAAACCAGGATGAAGGCCTAGCAGGAGGCTCTCCACCCAGTGAGGAAGTTGGACATTTTCTCTTCTATAAAGATGATTGATGACCTGTGGAAAAAGAAAAGTGGGCACTGAGGCCAGCTTGTCTAAGACAGCTTGAGTGAAAGTGTAGCTAGTGCTGCCTTGATTAACAGAGGTCTCCCTGACCTTGGCAGTGTGTTGTGACTCAGAGTCTTGCAGGGATGAATTGTTCCTGTACAGTTTCTCCAACATCTGAGGTACAAACAGGTCTTTTTAGCCATTTGTTAGACACCAGAGGAAACATACGGTCTAACTTGCCTGAGACCTGAAAATAGCCTAGAATATTCTAAACTACTGTATAGTCAAAGGCACTTTAATCTGGGCAGAAGAAAAGTGTCAGTTAATTGTTATAGGTTCGGATTTCAGCCAGGTTATCTCTTTTTCTTAGAAATGTGTAAATGACCTCTATATATTTCTTGTTTAGTGTAATTAAATGATTTTATAACTATGAGCTTGGGAAATACCTTTAAAATACCCAGTAATACTGCTTTCTTTGGCCAATTAACAGTTTTCCTGCTTTCCTGAATAGATATTTGACAGGTTTTAGAACCTTGTGCATTAGTATGGAACCCAAAAGATCTACAAAGCCTACAAAATGCCTCTTAACCCAGGTTAGTGACTTTGACTTATTTTGATTTTACTCCATTCCTTTTGCTGTAACCGGAATGGATATTCACAGAAAAGTCTATTGTTCCTAAAAGCATTTTAGAAAAAACACTGGAAGGTGGTATGGATTTAAAATATGTCTGGTACTGATATTATGAATGAAATTGAGTAACTTCTTGTGTGCAAGGCTCTTCACTATTGAGGATTAGAAGCATTGGTGTGTTTCCTGCCTTCAAGGACTGTAGCCAGCTGCCCTGGGTGAAATGATTGTAGTATATTTACCAACATTTATACACCAGCAAATAGAAATGCATATGTTAGAATTTGAAGACTAAAGTGAAGATGTGACCTGTAACAAGACGCTAGAGCCGGGGGTAACGTCCTTTGAGTGACAGCTTCCCAGAGAAGGTAAGACTTGCACCTGGGAGTCAGATGACTGGCTGAAGATGAAGTAGTCATCTGAGATGAACTTTAAGATGTGCAAAACACACACAGAGCAGAGCAGTGAATTTTTTAATAGGCAGAAGGCAGAATATCCTGGATGGAAGAAAAGCTCATAATTGACAAATTACTTCATTTACAGGGAGGAGTTAGCATAATAAGTAAAAAGTTTAGATTCAGGCCCCTGGGTATAAAAGAACCTATAAGAACTGTGCAAAATAATAAAATGAAAACTTCATGGTGAGAGAATTATTCTGGTAATAATGTGTTAAATAAATTTAGGTGTGAAGAAACTAAAGGAAGGCACTTCAGAGATCCAAGCCAACACATAAATGGCAGAAATAAAGCAGAATGGATAGTGCTTTGAAAGTCTTATGGTAAAAGAAACAACAGGGATCATGTTGTTTTGTACTAATGGTTAAAACAATGAGAGGTAGAAGAACTATATCTCTTTTTTTTTTCCTTTGTATTATTAATCGTAAGATATGGGTGATTTAGTCTGCCCAAGTATATGGCAGGACTCCCACATACTAAAACCTATTTCAGAGTTGACTGATCTGTTGGAAAATATCCATGACGATCAAGTTCATGATATCTTTTACCACAAATCCTGAGGACCTATTAAGCAGAAGGAGAAGTAAACTTCTTTTTAAGTTTTATAGCTAAGTTTTAAAATTTGTTAACATGTTGAATTATGGACAAAGAAGCCCTGCAGACCTTTGTTGTCATACTTCAACGTTGTATACTGGTGTTATCTGTTTTACCTGTCTCACTAGCATTCAAATTTCTCAGTGACAGAGAAAGTATTTCTTGCTTATCTTGGTATCTTCTTTGCCTAGTAAATCCTGATATGTTATCCTTACTTAGTGACTAAAAATATTTCTATAAATTACACTCTCATTAGTGGTGAAGTATTATAATAATGAAGCATTGTTAGCATGGTTCTATGCTATTGTATAAATGTAACTCTGCCTTTCAAAACTCCCATTAGATCAGCTCTTTGAGTAAGTAGGAGAATGTCCTCAATTGTCTTTAGGGCTGTACTACTGCTATGTATAATTAAAGTCCATTTACTCATTACTACATGTGTATTGTGGGCCTACTATGAACAAGCTGTTAAATAGGAAACATGTAAGAAGACACCCTCTTGAGACACTTTGTTCTCAAGGGGCTTGTCAACTGGAGAGATGAGATATCTCTATAAATAACTGCACTGCTAGGTGGAAAAAGTATGTACAATATGTGATATCTGCATATAAAGTAATATGGAAGGTCTGGAAAGGAAGAAAGTTTCCTTCCATCCCCGAAGGCCAGGAGAGCTTTTGTAGGGAAGGTTTCTTTCTGGTCCAGAAAGGGTAGGTGGAATTTAAAGCTTGCCAGATGGCATAAGGACAGAAAATCATGAGGCATGTATAGGAAACAGCACAGTTTAAAACATGGGATTAAGAATAGTCACAGGAAAGAAGCCAGTTATGTCCAGGACTTTCCTTGAGAAATGGTGATTGTCCTCTTGAAGGTCTTTTGAGGTCCTATCCAGAGCCTGGTGGGTGGCTGCCGTCTACTCTCACGGAAGTATTTCTGTGACTTTTCTAAAAACTTTTATGCCAGTAAGAAGTTTGCAAAACTTAGCATGATTTTTTTTTTTTAGCCTATACTTGATCTTTAAAAAAGTAAAAACTTTTCTATAATTTTCATCCAAGTTTTAATGGGAAAAGTTTGTGATAGATTTTTAAAAGCTTTCATGGACCAGAATCTGTGCCAGTTTCTTCAGCTAACCTTTTAGAGTCTACTTCTTACTAAGTCTTTGGAATAAAAGTGAAAGGAGCTACCAGAAAATCATACTGTTTATTTGGGGAAATATTTCTGGTTGCAGTACTCCAGAATTTTTGAAAGAGATTGTAAATGTGCTTAATGAGACTTTGTGTACCTGTGACCATCCTAAAAAGGTGCTAAAATGAGACTGTGGCCTCACAGCTTAGGAACTGCATTGTTCTGTTTGGGGTGTTAATATAATTATGAATGCTGAAGTGAAATTCAAATCACCTCATTGAAGTTTTTGGCATTGTGATTAAGGGGGGAATTCAGGAGAGGGAAGTGCATTCAATTTTTGTCTATATTACAATTGTTACTGGTAAGTACTTAGAACCTTTCTGATTCTCTCTGAAAAATGTTTTCTCTGTGAACTTAAAGTACTATTTTCTTTTAGAACAGCTTTAGTGTTTCAAGCTTAAAATCTTCTCTCCTTAAATCCTGGCTGCATGTTCTGCTCCCTCCCCTTCAGGCAGAGTTTTCCCTGGATCTTGGTTAGCTCTGAATTCCAAGAGTTAAGACAGCCTAGCTTCTATAAATCAGGAGACAGCTTCATTATCAAAGTTATGTGTTTTCACCTTAATAGATAGCCAGCCCTTGTGTTAGTGCCAGGCCCTGCCTTATCGTGTAACCATCAGCACTGCATACTGGAATGTTCTTTGTTTGGATTATTTACTCCTTCTATAAACAAAGATTAGAGCAAAAAATGTCAGCACTGGGGCCTAAGCAGTGCTGACTGTTACTAGAAAATCACAGTAGCATGACGCGGGATATAATTTGCTACTCCTAGGCAGGATAGCAGCACTGACTTGAGAGTTATAATTATGTTTGAGTTCTATGCTAAGGGTTTTACCCAATCTATCTTATTTTATCTTCTCAATAGCGCTTCTGTTCTTCCCATTTTACAGATAAGGAAAACAAGTTTCAAAAAAGTTAACAGTATTGTCCCAAATTATGCATTATATGTGGCAGAGAATTGGGTTTTAAATCCAAGTATTGGACTCCAAATTCCTCTCTTTTACTCTCCATAATAAAGAGGTTCCAAAGATGGTATTGTTTAAAATATTGCTACCTAGATTTGAGTTGATTGTGTTCATTAGATGCTTCCACCATTTTGCTTCCTGTTTTCTTAGAGACAGATTATCTCTTTGTTGCCCAGCTGGTGTGCAGTGGCTATTCACTGGCATGATCAAAGTGCACTTCAGCCTCAAACTCTTTGAGTTTAAGCCATCCTTCTGCCTCAGTAACTAGGATTACATATGCAGATGGCACAGTATGTAGTGATTGGTTTCAAAGTTTTAATTTGTATCATTTGATCAGGATAAAAAACATTTTTAGTATTGAAACTTATATTAATTCCTATTTTATATAAAGGATCTGGAGATCACTAAATTTTATTTTATCAAATCTTGAACAATTACAGTATTTTGAGTGTCTGTATCTTTCATACAGCTTACAGCATCTACTTCATTTAAAAATACACATTTAAAAAAATTTTTTTATTGTTTCAGGTTAATTTGAGGGTACAAAGAATTAGGTTACAATGTTTGCATTTGTTAGGTAGAGTCTCTCTTATAATTATGTCCCATACCCAAGAGGTGTGCCATATACCTTAACATTGTGCCCATTAAGTGGGAGCACCCCCATCCCCTTTCTTGTCTCCTTCCCCCACTCCCCACCATGAATTGATTTGAGTTTTTCTCTTATGTGGATGTGTATTAGATTATCTATTGATCACTTTGAATTCTTGCTTCTCCATTCTTATGATACTTAATAAGAAGAATGTGTTTCAACTCCATCCAGGTTAATACAAAAGATGTAAAGTCTCCATCTTTTTTTGATGGCTGAGTAGTATTCCATGGTAAACATATATCACAGCTTGTTAATCCCTTCCTGGGTTGGTGGGACAACCATTTAGGTTGTTTCACATTTTAGCAATTATAAATTGAGCTGCAATAAACAATCTAGTGCAGATGTCCTTAGGATAAAATGATTTATTTTCTTCTGGCTAGATGCCTTGTAGTAGGATTGTGGGATCAAATGGGAGGTCTAATTTGAGTTCCTTGAGGATTCTTCATACTTCCTTCCAAAGAGGTTGTATTGGTTTGTAGTCCCGCCAACAGTATAAAAGTATTCTGTGATGTGGGCTATTTTCACTGGGTTAGATGATATCTCAGGGTGGTTTTGATTTGCATTTCTCTGATGATCAGGGACAATGAGCATTTTTAAAAATGTTTGTTTGCCATTTATCTGTCTTCCTCAGAGAATGTTTTGTTCATGTCTTTTCCCAGTGGTAGCTAGGATTGTTTGCTTTTTTTTGTTGTTGATTAATTTGAGTTCTCTGTAGATTCTACTTAGCGACCCTTTGTCAGATTCAAACCATGCAAATATCTTTTCCCATTCTGAAGGTTGTCTTTTTGCCTTACTTGTTGTGTTCATAGCTGTGCAGAAGCTTTCAGCTTAATTAAGTCCCATTTGTTTGTTTTTGTAGTTGTCACGATTGCCGCTGAAGTCTTCACTATATATCTTTCCCTAATCTGACATCATCAGGAATTTTTCCCATGCTTTCATCTAAAGTTTTTATTGTTTCATGTCTTAGATTTAATTTTTTTATCCATTTGGGGTCAATTTTTGTAAATGGTGAAAGGTGTGGGTCCGGTTTCAGTCTTTTACGTGTGGTTATCCAGTTCTTCCAGCACCATTTGTTGAATAGGGATTCTTTTCCCCACTGTATGCTTTTGTTTGGTTTATCAAAGATTAGATGGAAACTAGAGGCAGGTTTCATCTTTTGGTTTTCTATTCAGTTCCATATGTCTATATCTCTATTTTGATCACTGTGGACTTGTAATATAACTTGAAGTCTGGTAGAGTGATGCTTCCAACTTTGCTTTTATTACTAATAATAGCCTTGGATATATGTTTGTTTGTTTTTTCCTGGTTCCATACAAAATAAAGCACTATTTTTTCAAGTTCTTCAAAGTATGATGTTAGCATTTTAATGGGGATTGCACTGAATCTGTAGATTGCTTGGGTGGAATAGACATTTTAACAATGTTGATTCTTCCAGCCAAGAACATGGCATGTCCTTGCATTTGTTAATGTCTTCTGCTGTTTCTTTACATTGGGATTCATAATTCTCTTAGTAAAAATCCTTCACTTCTTTAGTTAGATCTATTCCTAAGTATTTCATTTTCTTTGAAGCTACTGTGAAGGGAATCGTGGCCTTTATTTGCTTCTCAACTTGGCTGTTGTTCGTGTTTACAAAGGCTACTGATTTGTAGACATTGATTTTATACCCTGAGACGTTACTGTATTTCTTGAGCACTTCCAGGAATTTTGTGACTGAGTCTGGGGTTGTTCAAGTATAAGATCATATTATCAGCAAAGAGTGAGAGTTTGACCTCCTCTGCCCCCATTTGGATGCCCTTTATATTCTTCTCTTGCCTGATTGCATTGGCTAGAACTTCCAGAACTATGTGGAATAGTAGTGGCAAAAATTTACATTTTAAACTGAATTCAAGAAAGAAGCAAAGTTATTGACAAGGCCATTTGGGCAGTAAAAATATCACAGAAGCTCATCAAGCATCTTGTGTAGTTTCACTGTCTTAATAACTTTGATAGTTTTTTCAGAATATTTTTACTTGATTCATATAATCCAGAATTGAATTAGTTATTTCTAGAGCCTCTAAGAAATTTAATTCTCAGTAAATGGCATGAATAAACACTTTTATTTTGGAACATGATTACTTATTATTAATCTTTAAATACATTTACACATACATTTACAATTATACAATATAATCTTCATTTTGCAGTTGAGGAAACTGTGACTTAGGGAAATGGATGATGTTACCAATATGACATCTAATAGGTACAAGTGGCACTGATTGTATTTATAAGATCCAGATATGCTCATTTCTTGAGTAACATAAGTATGTTTTCTGATTAACTACAAGGTTGTTTTTATTATTGAACTATATTTCCTGGATAAAACCTCTTGAACTTAATAACTATCACCATAAATATGTTTAATGGGTTTATTGGCATGTTAAAAAATTGTATTGTGTTTTGGCATGTGAAGAGGCCCACGTAATGGCTAAATAGTGGTTCTTAAGATATTTATAAAGATGCTGTTGACTTATAGTTTGTATATCCATATACATTTATAACAAACTAAACTTGAATAAATAATGTCACATCTACAGATATGTATGTATTATTGATAATAAAAAGTTACCAAGTATAATTAGATAAACCTTAGCTAGGTGAGTTCTCCCAGATTATCATTAATCAGATTTTCTGATAGGAGGCTGCTGGACTTCACTTTCTGATCTCTTGAATTTGTCATATTACCATCTGACTGAGACCTAGTTCTCAGTCAATAGCTGTTTGGCCTGGTGTTCACTGGAACATGATCATCCTTTCCCTCACTGCATTCATGCCAATATATTTTGTTTCTGATTTTATAAAACAATTTCCTTAGAAAAACAAAAATGAGCAAAATATGCTTAGATGGATTATTGGAGTGTGCATTAGAGTCATTTATTTGTCTCTTTGGGCACATTCATGGTGTCGTGCTTGGAGCTGGGCTCTGGGAGAGTGATGTTTTACTTCTTTTTTGTTGACCCTCAAAATATGCTTATCCCTAACTATACCCGGAAATGGTGTTTGTTAATGTATGGGGACAAAAAATGTGTGTGTGTATGTGTGTGTGTGTGTGTGTTGGGGCAAACCATATATATTACATTGTAAGAATTTTTTTCTCTTCTATTTTTGTTTTCATATACTCTTTCTAACAAACTGTAGATAATTTATCTTCATATGTAAATTTATCTTAGGGCAAGAGATAATTTATTCATTCAACTATCATGACAGCTCTCAACTGTGCTTTTGGAAAGTCCTCTTGGTAAAGTTTCATTGATTGAGTCCTAGTCCCATAAATCTAGGGTGTGTTAGAATATACTTGTAGCTCTTACTTTAGGTCATTTCATGAAGCTGCATGAAACACCTTCTCATATTTATGGCTTGGCTTTGCCCTTTGTGGGATTAACCCCATCTCATCAACAAGTATAAGCCTGGATACCAGTTTACAGGCTTTCCTTTCAGCTGAATGAATCTACTGTTGATCAAAATCTCATGAGATGAAGCACCTTTATGTTTTTATGTAAAACATGGGCTTACTGCAGTTCTGGCCAGAACTTTGGTCTGATTTTCCTGCTTGATTCTATGGCCTCTTCAGACCTGTGGAGGACCTTGATTCTAAATCTCAGCAGACAGAAAGCCAAGTGCTGGAATGATATTCGTTGATCACTTTACCCCAAAGAAGAGTAAAAGGGAATAAAAATGCCCAGCAAAACAGAGTATGGAAATAAATGTAAACCAGTGTTCCCAAAGGTATTTCAGAAACATTTATTCTATGGGATGTTAGTATTACGATTTAAAAGGTACCAACCAAGGTCAAATGACTTTGGGAAAGCTTGGGTTAAAAACTAAACCCAGGATTTTATACTTCTTAGAACTTTTAATATGATGCTTTTTGTTTTGTTTTGTTTTGTTTTTGGAGACAGTCTCAGTTTGTCACTCTTCATAGAGTGTATCATAGCTCACGGCATCATAGCTCATGGCAACCTGAAACTCTTGCCTCAGCCTCCCAAGTACCAGTACCTGTGGTGCCTGCCACAACACCTGGTTAGTTTTTAGAGACAAGGTCTCGCTCTTGGCCTGGGCTGGTCTCAAACCCAGCTCAAGTAGTCCACCCACCTTAGCCTCCCTGAGTGCTAGGATTACAGGCCTGAGCCACCATGCCCAGCTTGATTTTTTTTTTTGTTTTTTAAAAGCATAGAATCTCAGAAAAATAGGATATTTTACATTTCTTATTTGTCCAGGGAGACCTTTTGCCTGGGAATGGCAATTTATGAGATATATCTTAGAGAATGTTTTCAGACAGTTCTCTTGTAAATAAGAAATGCATTTTATTGATAAATATGTAAGAAAATGGCAAAGTGTCTTGATGTTCTTGTTCTTTAGCAAGTCAACCAAGGCAACAGAGACTGTAGTTTGCTCTGGGTGACTGCAAAAGTCTACAACCCTACCAGAGTCTAGGGTGACACAGACCTTAGTTTTTTGACCTTCCTGTGAATCCAGGTTATATTTAGCACAGGGAAAGGGTAAGAAACCTCTTTAGCAATTTATCCTGCCCCTAATGAGGTTAGCATTACCATCAAACCAATAGTGGAACAAGGATTTATAGGGCCCCTATCTTATGTTTCTCATATTTTATGTGCACCCCAGGAAAAGTAAACTCCGTAGAAATATTGTTGACTTGTGCAGACTGTGAGAAAGTTAGTCTTAAAGCACAAATGGGGTGAATACTACTTAACCCTAAACAAGTCATTTAATATCTCTGAACCTAAGATTTTATTCACCTTTCATCCATCATCTGTACACTCAACCACCTATTCATCTATCTCACTGAGTAATTGTGAGGGTAAAATATGTGAAAAGTGTTGAAAAGTTGGAGAGATTTACATAATAAAGATGGTATCTTTACCATCGATCAAGAGATGTGCTGAGGGATGGTTTTCATTGCTAACTCATGAGGTAAGTTATTTCCTCTGTTCTTCAAGATTCTTGGTGAAAAGAATAAGCCTTACCAATTCATATGAGTAATAAAGACTGCCTTTGGAAGAGTGTTTGGAAGGCTAATTAGACTTCTGTTACATACAAACTACACACAGTAAGGAGCATATTGTAGAATCATAATAACAAATATTAAAGAGTGCTTACACTGTTCTGAGTGCCTTTCTTACATTTACTCATTTTATCCCCTTAACGCCTTTATGTAGTAAATGTGACTACTAAGTTTATTCCACAAATAGGTGATCTGCGCCTTAGTTTCCTAAGGTTATTTGCTCAGTGGCATACAGATCTAGTTGGCAGAACTTGGCCGTACAGTTGGCAGAACTAGGATTTGAACTCAGACCATGTAGCTCTGGAATGCATGCTGTTAACCACAACTTCTGCTGCCTCAGTGATTTTCACCAAGATACTGGAAGAGATATCACCTTGTATATATAGGTTCAAAAAATGATGGTTAGTTATTGAATCTGGGTGTTAGGCAATCCAGTGACTGCCTATCTCATTGTTGTGACAGTATTTTACTAAGTATAAAGCACCAATAGATACTAAGTAATATAATAGCATGATCCTAAAACAGTGACAAATGTGTCTTAATTTTGCTACTAGAAATGCTCTTTTAAAATCTGTAATTAACATGATGAAATGAATGATAATTATCTTTCTCTCCCCTGTGTCCCCTGTTCTGCTCATCCTGAAAAATTAAATCTTTGGCCAGAATTTTCAAGCCTATATAAAAGATTGGTTGTCATAACTCAGACCTGCACTTGTAACCTGGTAGGCAAGGATATAGCAGACTCTAATGTTCAGTCATATATGAACTACACATACTTTAAATGAAGGGTTTTTTTTTTTTTTATTCTAGATTTTTTTTTTATAATCACCTGCTTTGGGTTTGAACCCTGGGAAAATCAAGGAAAAATAATGCTTGTTTTTGCTATCTGTGAACATTCACATGGTTACAGAGACAAGTTATATACATTTTGAAAATTTAGAGTGTAGGTATTAAATAATAATGCAAGAACTGGCAAAAAAAAGTCAAATGAATTGGATACTCAGTAAATGTCCTGGGTTTGGGGACAGGCAGGGTTACTGAAGACTGGAGCAGGCTTAATGAGGCACATGAGACTTGAGTTGAGTGTTGGTGGATATGTAAGATTCCAAATAGTGAGGGGAGTGTTCTTGGAGAAGGGCAGGAGAAAGAATGTAGTGAAAACAGGGATGCCAAGTCAGTGTGCATGTTGCTAGAGATGTACTTCAACCAGTGAGCTGGACTGAGGATTGAGGAGGGATGGGAGCAGCAGGCCCTGGGCTCACTCCCAGCATTTGTGAGTACCCAGCTGTGAAATGTGGTCTTGATGTTTTGTGTGATCTGGGATTCTTGAAGGTTTAAAGTGGAAAGATCACATCTCAGCTGAGTTCTGAGAAGTTTGGTGTAATTGTGGAAAATTGAGCAATTGAATTGGAGATTGATTTTAGTCAAGTAATAGTCAGATCAAGCAATTAAAAGGCTATTTAAGATATTTAGGGAATAGCTATATTTGACGGCAGTGGAAGAGAAGAGGCAGGTTTGAGATATGCCGAAGGAGCAGTTAATGTAATTTAGTATGATATCGTTAAAAGGCAGGTCATTTTATACTATAAGTTAATACTTAATAAACAATAGATTAACCTATAGTATAAAATGACTTGCCATTTTAACGATATCATACTAAATACTTAATAAACAATAGGTTAGGGCAGTGCCTGTGGCTCAGTGAATAGGGCAACCAGCCCCATATACCAAGGGTGGCGGGTTCAAACTCGGCCCCGACCAAACTGCAACAAAAAATAGCCGGGCGTTGTGGCAGGCGCCTGTGGTCCCAGCTACTCAGGAGGCTGAGGCAAGAGAATCGCCTAAGCCCAGGAGTTGGAGGTTGCTGTGAGCTGTGACTCCATGGCACTCTACTGAGGGCAATAAAGTGAGACTCTGTCCCTACAAAAAATAGATTAATAAAATTGTAGAGATTTCTAAACAGACTCTGGAATCAGACTACCTGAGTTGAGCATAAAACTCCACATTGACCTGAAAAAAGTTAAGGTGAGTAAACCTCAATTCTCTGGTTTTTTAAATAAGAGTAATAGCAATAGCTACCTTGGAAGATTTATGAGATTTATACAGGGTGTCCATAAAGTTCGTGTGCAATTTAAAATTAGCATGCCATGTATTAAGAATTAAATGAGATATCACTATCTTTCTCTTATGGCAGTTATGGTAATTTTACTAATAATACTGATATTAACTAATAATACATAAATTTGTCTAACATTTGCTGGGTTTATATTATGTTCACTTTATTCTCCCATTTGATATTTAGTAGCTCAGAGAAGGTGATTTGACACTGTTGGCAGGGGCAGTCACCTCCTGGGGAGCAGAGGGGATAGGACAGAACTAAGAGTCAGCGGTGGAGCTAGACCTGGAATCCAGGTTTCTTCACTGCCAGTAAAGCTCTGTTTCCCAATACCAGGCCTTATAGGTTAGGTAGGAGATAGAAAAAAACCCAGAATTTGTTAAAGGCCCATTACCCACTCACAGGTATGATCAGCTAAAGTGGTTTTGTGTGTACCTGTTCTTTTCAGTGTTTATAGTATGTCCTGTATCGTGGTGGGTGTTTTTGTTTGTTTGTTTGTTTGTCTGTTTGTTTGTGTTTTCTTTTGAGACAGCGTCTCACTATGTCTCCCTCAGTAGAGGGCTGTGGCATCACAGCTCACAGCAGCCTCAAACTCTGGGGTTTAAGCGATTCTCTTGCCTCAGCCTCTGGAGTAGCTGGGACTACCAGCACCCACCACAACGTCCGGCTGGTTTTTTGCTGCAGTTGTCATTGTTTAGCAGGCCCAGGATGGGCTCGAACCTGCCAGCCCCGGTGTAGGTGGCCGGCTCCCTACTCACTGAGCTACAGGCACTGAGCCATGTGGTAGGTGTTTTTAACACACTCTCTCCACCTGGCTAATTCCCACTCAGTTCTCAGCCTAAATGCCACCCATCTAAATGCCTTTTTTCTATTTTCCTCTTTTTACAACTCTCTTATATTCCCTCCTAGCACCTTTTCTACTCTGTAAGCCTGTATTTGTTTACTTGTTTGCTTATTTAATACCTACTTCCCCCACCAGACTGTAAGCTCCATGACAGCAGAGATCATGTCTGTTTTGTTATTTTGTGTACCTGGTTTCCAGTATAATAGGTGGCATGTAATAAGCAATTAATTAAATATGAATTTGAAAATAAATACATGGGTTAGAGAATATGTAATATGTATATGTCAAGGGGCGTAATCTCTGCTTTTGCTGTCACCACTTTGATTAATATTATTAAAGCTCTCCCTGCTATACTTTCATCATCCAAAGTGGAAAGAATAATAACAGCCCACATCGACTTCACAGAGATATTTTTAGGATAAATGAGACATAGAATACTCTTCTCCCCACTATCTAAAAACAACAGATCTAGGTCATAAATAAGATGAACTCTCTCTTACTTTGAGATGACTAGGAAACTCCTTTCTGATATTATAGTTCCAAAAAAGCTGTTCAGCATCTGCATTGGGGCAGTGTCCCCAGAGTGGCCATGCATTTGAAGTGGGACCATATTGACCAACAAAGGTGATTTACCTCACTTTACTTTACTGCCAGGCAGTGCCAGACACTGTAGAACATGTGGAACACAAACTAATCTGTGGAATTATTCTGCTATCTTCAGGAAAAGAGCATCATGTACTTCTAATGCCATGTTGATATGGTAGAAGCTGCACATGTGCTGATGGCACTGAAGTCACGAAATGGGAATATAACTTTCTTCGAAAGAAACACTTTCCAGATGTTAACCCTGTGAACTGCCATTCAAGGCAGTGACTTTGCTGGGTGTCTTGTAAATACAGCATCACTTTGAATAAGCATGTTTGAATACGGTTTTCTAATCATTTTCTAGGATTCTAACGAGTTTGATAGGATCTCTTGGTTGTTGAGAACTCTTCCTCCCCACCTTTTGAAAGGATCTATTCCTGATAAATACTAAAAAAAAAAAAAAAAAAAAAAATGTATCTTTCCTGTGGTCCCAGCTACTCAGGAGGCTATGGCAAGAGAATCGCCTAAGCCCAGGAGTTGGAGGTTGCTGTGAGCTGTGTGAAGCCCCGGCACTCTACCGAGGGGCAATAAAGTGAGACTGTCTCTACAAAAAAAAAAAAAATGCATCTGGCTGTGTTGTTAACATAAATATTTAGATGATGAAAATTCTCTTAAATATTTAAAGAAACTGCTGAGTATAGCTTAATCGTCTTATTGAGAACCCTAGATTTAAAACTTCAATGTCTGTTCTTAAGAATGAAGCAGGCAGGTTAAACTGCCTTAAATATAAAGTGCCTCACAGTTGTGTCGTAAAATCTCAACTGACATTAAGGTAATTGTGCTTAAGCACAATTTAGGGTTCTTTTGAATGTTTGTTGTAGACAAAATAATGATGCTCTTTTTAATAGTCTAATGGTAGTTGTAAAGAAATAAACTTAAATTCTTTGTGCATGTGTCCTAAACAGAATCACTTAGGGGAAAAATGTAGACTCTGAATACTCTATATTAGCGAAAGAAGGACAAATTATGGGTTTTGGCATTATTATGTTTAAGAAGAAGAGAAATGAAATGAAACCTGTGCTAGAAGCCTGTGTAGTCCAGGGCAGTGTAGTGCTCCTATGAATTTCAGATACTTTCTACTATAGATTTAGTTTGATGAATTGAATCAAATTGATGTCTGGCTCCCTTCATCAGTCTTCTGGGGGATCGGGGCTATGGCTAAAATGCAGCTTTGTAAGCCCCAGCTAGTGGGCCTTAGCTAGCCTTTCATGCTGAGCCTTTATGGAAACTGGGAAAAGGGCCCTTTCTGAGCAGCCCAAGCCAGAACACAAGTCTTGGCCTCAGTGAGTGAGGCCTGAGCTACATTTGGCCCTGCCACTTTGCACAACACACACATTGAACACTCTGTCCCCAGGCTTACTAGATCTTGATTTCTTAATGGGGCACAAGCCCTATTCACAGATCCCTGTGAGCAATAGCCCGAGTCCTAGGCCCTCCTAGCCTACATGAACTGTCTCCCTTTCTGTCATGTTTGACTACATCTCCTTTCTCCCTTCTTCACTCACTCAACTTTAGCCACACTGGTTTCTTGGCTGTGCTCTTGCCCCACAATGCTTTCCCCTCATATATCAGATCTTGACTCAGAAGTCTCTTCAATAAGTCTTTACCTGGCTATTGCATCTGAAATTTCAGCCCCTCCTCATCTCCAACATCAGGGCCTCCTCCTCCATATTTTTCCTTCTTAAAAATTATTATTATCTAGCATAGTTCATATTTTATTTGCCTTATTATTTTTCTTTTCCACAAGATTTAATCTCAAGGGTAGGGCATTTGTCTGTTTTATTCATTTTCGTATCCCCAGTGCCTAAAACAGAGCTGAGCACACAGCATGCAGTTAGTAACTATTAGTTGAGTGGAGGATGGAATGAGTTTGGCTTTTGCCTGCCACTTTACCCTTGTGTCTCATCAGACTTCTTTAGTCCCACATACTCATATCATTTCAATCTGTCTGCTCTCTCTAAACCCACCAGGTTTTTCCCCATCTGCTGTGCCTTTTTACTTGCCCTGCATCAACTTAGATGTCTTATTCTCACCTGCTCATCTCCGGGCTTGGCTCAGAAGTTACCTGTGCTGGAACATCTTCCAGAGCCCTCCTCGGTGCAGCCGGAGTACCCTCTCCTAGCATTTTATCAACCAGTGCTTTGTTTCTAACCCTTTTGCCTAGCTCTTCCACTAAACCAGAGAAGCTCCTTGAGCGTTTCATTTGGATTTGTTTTCTCAGTCCCTAGCATAGTACAGGCATGTCTTAAATATTTAACTAAAGAAAGGAGGGAAGGAGACCACTACAGATCTGGAGGATGATCTCAGGATTTTGTACATCCTTATAGACTACCTAGCAAGTTGCCAGATTTATAGGAAGTGTTCAATGAATGAACAAGTGTTTGTTCCCTCTTAATACATCTCATGCCTAATTAGAAATTCAGATTATTTTTGTTTAAACATTGTACTTTGAAGAGGTCTTCTGAATTTATGGCTGTTAACTTCAAGTTGTTGACCAGATCTGGATGTGGTCGGTTAAAGCAGATAAAACTGCTTTCTGACTCTAAAATCTAACAAGGATACACTGGTTGGGAAATGGATATTTAGAAGCCGTTGGTTTATGTATATATTCTGATAAATACAGATCAGTGATTTTGCTTACCTGTGTCAGTATTGTAGGTAATGAGTGCTTTCTCTGCGTGCATACTTTGTTCCTTCAAAATAGGACTTATATGAAAACAAAGTGGCTTAATCACACAATTACAATTTCCTCTACAAAATTTTTGAATAAAAATGAAATAAAATAAAAGCAGGGGAGCTCTAAATCTGTTTCATACTCTGCAGTACAGATAATCACCGGGAAACGTTTTCATAATAGCACTGTAATGTTCTGAATGTTATTTATACTAATGATAAAGAATGTCATCGTAGTAGTGACTGTAAAAAACTTAACCTACATGTTAAGTTGACTTAAGACACTCTATTTCAGATTACCCATAAAGATCTTAGCAGCAATTTTCTTTGACTGATTTGTAACGATGCTTACTACCCATCATTAATTGAGTAGAGTTTATGGATAGCTGTAGGAGGAAAAAAATGGGCAGAACTTTTCTGCCCCCAAAGGATAGAGCATTTGCTTCTTACTGGATGCATGACATGTATTTCTAAAAGATGGTAAATATATCATGTGGTTTCTCAATAGACTATATATCTCAGCACGAACACCTTTACAACCTGCCAGGTATTAAAGTTAATTCTCAGACTGTGCTTTTGTTGCTTTGGTGAAACCAAATGCAGTAGAAA
Source organism: Perodicticus potto (assembly GCA_963574655.1). Taxonomy (NCBI): domain Eukaryota; kingdom Metazoa; phylum Chordata; class Mammalia; order Primates; family Lorisidae; genus Perodicticus; species Perodicticus potto. The sequence goes on from CAUYRH010062262.1 coordinate 31,198, forward strand.
ATCTCTCTTATTTTTACAACCAGAACTAATAGTTAGCCAGTTAACCAGTTGAAATGATGTTTTAAGCATTCTAAACTTAAAATATACAAATATGTACTCATTCTTCAAACTGTTGAAATTAGCAAAGGCCTTTTTACTTTAAGTATGGATAGTTGTGCTCATTAGAGTTTAAAGCTAACATCTTATACAAAGTGCAGCTATAATGTATCACTAAAATTTTCACCTACTGTGGTGTCCAACCTTTTTTTTTCTCTGCTGCACTACACATTGGAAGAATAAGAATTGTCTTGGGCCACACAGTACATACGCAAATACTTAAAAAAAGCTGATCAGCTAAAAAATAAAATAAAAAGGTCTGTGCATATCATACTTTTGTGACATCTGACACCACCGATAAGCAGAAAAAAAAAGTCCTCACAAAATAAGCATTGGGTCATGGGCTGTAGGCTAGACACCCTGCTAAAAGTGATCTTAGAACTTAGAGACCAATAAGCAGTCTTCAATGCAGAATTCCCCAGTCTTTTACATTTGCCTTGCCCGCAACACTGTGAGAACAGGGATTGTTTTATTTGTTTTTTTTGTTGTTGTTGTTAGTTTGTTTGTTTTTTAATTAAAGTGACCCATCGTTAATCAAGACTTTCTAAAGTATTCAACTTAATTTTGGTAGAATAAACTTTATTCTATTACAATCTTATTATACAGGTTCAAACTAAATTCACTATTTTCTTTCTTAAGCCTTTTTCGCTTTCCCAGCCTCTCTTAGAATTACTGCCATTTCCCCAGATTTCAAGGTATTCAGTATAGGTAGAAAAAAAATTATTTGAGGGAACACTGGTAGACTCTTTAAAAAAAAATTATTTTGACTCTTTCCTCTGATCTTCTTATGACCTGTCAATTACAAAATCTTGTCATTTCTGAGAAATGCATATTCTCTTCATTTTAGGGGCCTCCTTGCCCCTCTCTTAATGAGACTGTTACCACCCTGTTGAGGGTGTTATTAAGCTGAAATGTGTTACTTGATTAATCGTTTTGCCTCCAGCCATGTCTATCTTTAAAGCTGTGGCCAGATCCTTTTTTCATAAATCCCACTTTCATCATTTCACTCTCCACTCAAGATTCTCAGTGGCTTTTCAGTGACTCTGACATAATATAAAAACATCTGTCTTAGCTCCCTGTGCTGTGCTTAATGCAGGCCCTTCCTTATTTCAGATACCAGCTTCTGCTCTTTTAGGCCCCGTGGGAACCTGCCACCATCAAGTGACTGCCTGTGTCTCTGTCTTCTAAACTTACACTCCACCTCTACGTCTGTTCACTTTGAACCATAGGGTCCACAGGATCTGAGGTCTTTTGTACTGCTTACTCAAGTCTTAAAAGGGGGATCCCACTGGACTCTTTCTTCCCTTATCACCTTTGAGCACTTAGAGATTAGGGACTGCTAGTTTTGACAGAAAACCAGCAGCAGACTACATTTTTTTTGTTTGTTTTGAGACAGCGTCTCACTATGTCACCCTTAGTTGAACACTATGGTGTCAGAGCTCACAGCAATCTCAAACTCTTGGGCTTAAACGATTCTTTTGCCTCAGCCTCCCAAGTGGCTGGGACTACAGGCACCCGCTACAACACCCGGCTATTTTTGGTTGTAGTTGTCATTGTTGTTTAAGCCGGCCTGGGCTGGATTTGAACCAGCCACCTCCGGTGTATGTGGCTGGCACCCTAGCCGCTGAGCTACAGGTGCCAAGCCAGCAGCAGACTACATTTGACTGTTAGTTACCTTGTTGAGTTGAGATCCTCTCTTGTTTCTCTCTTTGTATCATCTCTTCTTCCGGGAGTATAGAGAGCTTTCAATTCAGCACAGCTGTGCTGAGCAGCTGACTGAGGAGGCCATGGCCCCTGCCCTCTAGGCGTTTTCAAGGAAAGGAAACATTTTCTCAAATACGCACACACTCCGCAAGTGTGATATGAAGTGAGTAATCTCTAAAATTTGTACTAATAAAGATGTTTATATTTAGATGAGAGTTGGGGGAAGGTGAAGTCTCACAATAACAATTGGCTGAGGAGGTGATATTTGAATTAGATAGAATGATGTGCTTATTGTTCTCTTGCAAAACATTTTTTCAAGGAAAGGAGAAACAGGATTGTTAATTAAGTAGGCACTGGCAAATTTACTAACTTGATTGAGTTAATCTAATTCACCCATGGTAAGTACATAAGGACTCTTATTCTACTCCTGGATGTTTTGAGCAGTAAGTTCTGCAGCTTCTTAAAGATTTTTTCACATTCTTTTGAGTCATCTGAAGAAACTTTCAGCCCCCCTTAAATCACTCAAGAATGTTTCCTTTTAAAAGAACTTCAAACCTGCCATGGAGTTAGCCTTTGGGGAGGAGAAAAGCAGGTAACATAAAATATCAGCTGAGAACCTTTGAAGATGGGTGATGTGTTTTTCTCCTTAGGATGCTAAATCACATATCACCACACGTGTGCATGGAAAATGAAAAATGTCAGAAATACATGTAAACCATGGATCGTATTTGCATATACAACATTTCAACTCAGCCCTCTTACCCTGAGACCAGCAATGATTGATGCTTTATATTTTGCCTTATTGAGGATTTCTTTAGTTCTGGGACCTTGATGCATGTTAAAACTATTATCTCAATGCAAGGTAGATTAGGTAATAAACCATAGAACTATGCTGTCTAATATAGTAGCCACTAGCCATGTGTGACTATTTAAATTTAAATTAAATTAAATTAAAAATCGATTTCCTTAGTTGCATAGCCACATTTCATATATTCCATACCAAATTGAGATGTGTAATAAAGGTAAAATACTTAACAGATGTTATTTAATACAAAACCAAAATGTAAAACTGTTAACAAATTTTTGTATTAAAGATATGTTGAATGGACAATATATGGGTTAAGTAAAATATATTAATAAAATCATCTATTAATAATTTTTATCTTTTTTACTTTTTTATTACTTTTACTTGAGAACTCCAAATTACTTCTGTGGATCATGAAAGTACTGGATAGAACCAATCGTGGTGGTTCACATCTCTAATTCTAGCACTCTGCAAGGCTGAGGTGGTTAGCCTTGGATTGGCTGGAATACTTGAGCTAGGCACAGTGGCTCACTCCAGTAATCTTAGCACTGTGGGAGGTCCAGGCTGGCGGATTGCTTGAGCTCAGGAGTTCTAGACCAACCTGAGTAAGACCCTTATCTCTAAAAACAAACAAAAACACTGGGTGTTGTGGTAGGTGCCTACAGTCCCAGCTACTCAGGAGGCTGAGACAAGAGGATTGCTTGAGCCCAAAAGCTTGAGGTTGCTGTGAGCTATGATGCCACAGCACTCTACCCATCTACCAGGCATGGCAAAAAGAGACTCTCCACCCTTTCCTCCCCCCAAAAAGTAAAATTGTCCTTGGTTTTAATTTAACTTAGACTTTAATCTTTGTTCCTTGAGTAGTTGGTGACTAAGGCTGACTTAATGATCAGGATTAAGATTCAAATATTTCACGAATGCTTTTGCTATAGCATTTCTTTATATAAGAACTTATAGTCAGTACAATATCAAAAGCAGCACTTAATCTGATACATTTGCAGGCTAAACCCTGAATTCGATATTTTAGTGCAAAAAAAAGATGTCCAGACTGAACCATTCATTTGCCAATTAGAAAATATTTTGTTTCCCACTTAGGCATTTGAGTCAGTACCTTTTATGTAGACACACTGAGTATTTCTACAAAGTTGCTTAATTTATTTATGTGGGTACAAACTAGGTTCAGTGTGATTTTTTTCAGTTAGTTTAAGTATAGGTTTGCTAGTGTTATATAAACCTTATTTAGCTATTAGTACTGTTGTCATTCACTTGATTATTTTTAAAAAGATATCTAGAGCAGAATAGTTGTTAATATTTTGTTTTTTATGTTATATATCAATACAGTAGGGTAGAGAGAAAAATTCCTTGTAAATTTGATAGATAATTAAAAATCTAAGAAAAGATTTTCTGTTAACTTGACTGACATGGTTAGTAGTGATATACCCTGAAATACCAGTAAGGAGAAATGGTGCTTTTCTGTATGCCATGTGGGATATGCAGTTTGGTAGTATAAAGATAAAGAATTCCAAAGATAGGGCCATAAATAGTAGTATTGGGATTTTGCTCAATTGAATAGTACTGATGTCTGAATATTTTCCAATATTGAACTCTTTCCACTAAACTTAAATCATGCCCTGTTTCTCCATCTATGGTAAAATATCCGTGGAAACAAAGTGATTTAGAAAAGACCAAACAGACACTTGAGAAAGAGACAGAATATTTCATGTAGCTACTTGCTTTATGTAGGGGGACCCAGAGAAATGTTTATTTCTGAATGGCCTCCTTCACTCAGGAAGTCAGCTTTTGGGCTTATGAAGTAGTAGAAATGTTACTGGAATCTCAAGAGCGACAAGAAATTATTGTTTCTGAAGATAGCTTGTCACTTTCTTTCTCATAGGATTTGGATGGGGTTCAGTGCTCTCTTTGGTCTCATTTGAATGGTATTTTATCAGTCAGACAAAATAATATTCAACTATTAATATTGTTCTGCTAAAACAGTTTAGAATAAAGATTTAATGTTCTCTTTTCAGTGAAGAGCTTGTGCCCACCATGCAGGACTGTAATAAAGGAGAAACAAATGAGGCAGCTCGAAGTTATGGCTCTCCATGGCTTTTAGTTCTCTCATACATTTTTATAAAACATATATCAGAACTTCTGAATTGTTAAATTGGGTTATTTTTTAATGCAATTGTATTCAGATACAGGCCTGCGAGTAACACTGCCTGTCCTGGTAGGTTTCAGTTTTCAGAATAGGCTTTCCCCTGGCTAACAGACTTACTGCTGTCATTATGTCCTCTGGTCTGTAGCCAGGAAAGGATGAGTGACCCCCTTAAGACTGTGCTTCTAGTTACTCTTCAAGTAAACTGGCTCAACCCCAGGCTTACTTTCTTGCCTACAGGCAAACGAGTAACTGAGTCACCCATCTCTTGTCTCATTTGTAAAAGGGGAATGCAGGAGGTGTCACTTCTGTATTCCCCAGTGGATTTAAACAGCAATGAGATTAAAGAGGTCATGTGCCTCTCCCACATTGCTATTGTTTAATAATTTTAATTTCCCACAGAAACCCAGGAGAACTTTAAAGAACAGAAAGTAAACTTCAACTCAGATATTAGAGAGCCTCATGTATCATTAAGTGTCTGTGGTAATGTTTGCCAAAAAGCTGGTAATTAGAGTTAGATTAAGTAAGTGTTACCACAGATAATTTCATGAAGAAACTCTTTTGATGACATTGTCCACTCTGGGGGGGATAATAAGAATGGGTATGTATTGATTTGGGTATGGGAAGATTCGGATGAAGTGGAGGTGGGTGTGCTTCAGCGTATCTATTCTGTCTCAACCTAAACATTTAGCTGAATAAAGGAAGAATATCGAGTCCCACAGAACCAGGAATGAGAATATTACTGTAACCTCAAGAAGTGTAACGGCTATCCTAACATGTTTAAACGACTAGCATTTCACACCCAGGTCTTCCTTTTGCACTGGCGTTTTCACTCAGGCTGAAACAGAAATGGAAGAGGCCAGGATGACTGGAGGTAGAGGCTTGGCCATGGCAGGCTGTTCAGACCCTACTGAGTTCTTTGCATTAAAACAAACATCCCTAAAACACATTAGCCTTCCCACACAGGATTAGGAACACACAAAGCAGGAAGCTGCCTACTAGGGTCTTGAGGGAAATCGTGAGTGCTTTGGGGTGATTTATTTTCAGAGGGTTTGAACTAGATCATCAGCTCATGAGAAGATGGGAACATTCAGGATGGTGGGGAGGCAAAGTAACTGACTCTTTTTCTCTCACAATAAATGGTCTTCCTGGAAAGCCATCACAAGTAAATATTTTATTCTATTCTGCCTTGGGAGTAGGGGTGGGGAGTGGAGAAAGGTTATGGATTGCTTGGAACATGCTTTTTTTTAATTTTTATTTTGAAAAGCTCGTGGGGTATAGGACCAGCCTGACAGACCCTATGTTATTGATGCCTTGTCTGGATTAACGCAAAGTCGGTCTCTTGTCAGATTAAGCAGAAATTCTGGAAGGCTGTGGCCATGAGATGGAATTGGCCTCTAAAACCAGAATGACCCCAAACCAGATTTTTTAGTAACAGATGCGGAATGAACATTCCTGACCCAGGTTTACAAAAGTGCAAACTGTGCTAGAAAAGACTTACCAGCGCAGGAAGAAAGCCCAAGTTAGTAGGAAATGCATCGTGGGGGTCTTGTGTAGTACCCAACTATGAATCGGCTTCTTTTTCCAATTCAAAAACAGTTAGCTGTATGAGATATTATGAGGACCAAAATCTTAGCTCCCTGTAATTCTCTCAACAAAAACTAATATGTAGGTTCAGAGAAAAAAGAAAAAATGAGAAATATTCATGTGTATGTTAGAGGAACTTTTTAGAACGCACAGGAATGATGAGTTCTTTGTTCAGGGCATTATGAAACAACTGCAGTGCTCTTTGACAATGGTTGTAATTATAACCACAGGGATATTGGGTTTTCCCACAAACATGCAAGCTCCCTGATACCAGGTTGCCTGAAGCCCAGCTTTATATATGCATGCATATAACCATGCCTCTTGCTAATCTCCCCCATCACTTGTCATTGGCCTTCCCCTCTGATAGTGGAAATGTCTTTATAGCCTGTACCTGGCATATTGCTTTTATTCACCTTAGGTTTATCTGTCTGTTTTAGACAATGAGAACACATAGGTCCTTGCGCAGTGAAACATAATACCTGAAATGTAAGAGCTTGGTAGGGCATACAAATGAAATGTAGCAGAAAGTGCCTTCCTTCAAAAATTTCTTCGTGATGCTATTATATGCCATTGAGACATTTGGAAAAAGGAAAATTAGATCTACTTGCATGCCAGCCAGCTGTGTTTTTAACACATGATTATTTTATTGGGGTGTACATTAATTAATCCTGAAATAAGATCCTATGTGACATTCAGAGTTGTGTTGAATAGCTCAGAGTTTAAATATTTTAGTTTTACAACTCTGTTATGCTGGCAGCCAACAATGGTGTCTCAGTGAAGTCAGCATATGAGCCCTGCTTGTGATGACATCTGGAAAGCTTGTTTTATCTATAAGCACAGTTGTAGACAAATGAAAGCAGACAGATGTAAGGCTGGGGTGGCATCTTCGCCTCGAGCACTCTCTAGCTGTACATTTTCCAGTGTGTCAAAAACAGGGAGCTTTTTTTCAGGGGTGGAATAAAAACATTCTGTCACATCCGTGCACCAGCTACTGTGCTACCTTCTCTGAGCTCTGAGGTGTAAAATGGCATAGATTGTTCAAATTTGAACAGGAGGAAGTTTAGTAGTCATTAGGAGGCGCCTGACAGTAGAGAAGACTTGATGGCAAGCGAAAAGATGACCTGGTGTCATTTTAAGAAATTAATTACACCCACTTGCTCCCAGGAAAGCCAGGAAAAAAATAAAATAGTTGTCAAAAGATAGGACTTGGAGTTCTGGATAGATTTTTTTTTTTCTGTTATCTTTATCAGCCAGGATTTATTAAGCACCCACTGTGTACAGAGAAGCCTATAAAGTGTATAGTTTATGTGGGTGAGGCAGAGCAAGCTTTAGGATTGGATCAAGCTTGAAGATGAGTGTTTTAAAGTCTAACAGTCAGTGACATCTGTCAAGGTTGCTTTTCAAGTAGTTTTGCTTAGGGACCACTTTGTAGGAAATTTTGTAAAAAGACAACTTAACCTTTACTCCTAGTTTTTATTATTATAGAAATAAGTACCCCTCAAAATAATATACACATATGTATGTGTATTTGCTTGGATTCGAGTTAAAGCAGACGCTTTTCCAATTTCTTGATTCTAAAATAGCAGTAGAATTAATGTGAAATTATTATTTTCATCTCTGAAGATTTATGACTTCCTATTTCATGGTGTAAACTGTATACAACATATAACTGTTGCTAATTATTGCTTAATGTGTTAGACTAAAATTCTAGGAAGCCTGGATTTGGTCTTGTTTGGCATTTCTTTATGGACAGGATTGCCCACTTGCAGCCAAAACGACATAGCTTTATGGTATTAGAATCTTGTATCTGAGGAAACCATGCAAATACATGTAATTTGAGAGCAATAAAATAATGGAAATGAAAGGAACAGTAGGTAAGGAAATGAAATATGGACAATGGCTGTCAAACATCTCTTGATTTCAGCAGCAAGTGTCTTTTTCAGTGACTCAAGGTGGTTACGAACATCCTTTTTCACCTGTACCCTTCTAAGATGCAGAATACAAATGTCTTCGTATAACAACTGAGAAAATGCCAGGAAGGCTATGTTAATCAGTTTGATGAAAATAGTTCAGATTGTATATGAAAGCAGCACATTTTACCCCTTGATTGCACTATTGTACACAGCTATGATTTAATAATAAAGACAATAAAAAGAACATCTTTTTTTTTTAAGCAATAAAGTTGCATTATGCTATTAACAAGGGAAAACACAGTTGTTCATTTCCTGTCCCATTCCTATCACACCATCACCAGTCTTTTCAGAGTGCACGGTGTTGAGCTCCGCTGAGCCATGGTAAGTGCCTTTGTGTGTACAAAACGGCACTTTTTTGTTTTACATGCTGTTAGGCATGGTGGCAAAAATATACATGTAATCGAAAACATACAACAAATTGCCATTTGTACCTGCAAAGACTAAATGGTCCGGTCAGATGGAGAGTTGGGGTGTTAGTAACACCTGACTGAACTGATGGGTTGTCCAAGGAAAGCCCTTGGACTTTTGCATGACTTTTTACTTAGAGCCACCTGAGGGGCCTAGTGACTCCATCACTGTTCTCTGAGACTCCAGTCTGTCCCAGAGAGTCCTGGAGTCTGAAGTTTTTAATGAGATAGAGATTGACTCTTCTGAGTTTATTCATTTAAATGGAAACACAAGAAAGGGAATCTTTTCTTGATGTATGTGATCCCAGTTCTGCCTGACAATGTTAGACTTAAAGAAGTAACATATTTTGTAAATTATCTGCAGGCTGTGGAGTTTGGCAACAGGGAAGATTACACATCACATCATCCTTCTATGACTTTGGAGAACGGAGTCTTAAAATCAGTTTTTGTGGCCCTCTTCGTCAGTGCCGACTTACAATTTAAACATTAAAATAGAAACAACAATTTTCAGTATAAGAAGAGATTCTTTTCACCTCTTAGTTTGAGTTTTCATAGCTGAGTATCAGAGTAGTTTTTAAGTGTTTCCCTGCTAAGGCTGTTGGGTTGACACATGGGATATTATAGCCAGCAGAGACCCTGTGCTGATACCAATTTGATTTATTTATAAATTAAGTGATCTTTCTAAATCTGCTGCAGTGCCTTTTAGTCATCTTGATTTAATCAGAAATATCCTTTATGATGCAATCTCCTGGAAGGCTGTGTTTGGCCAAGATTAAAATTGTTCTTTTGGAAACATTAAAACAAAATTATGGATCTGTAATTCCTCCCATGGTATCAGTAAATATTAATTATTATTAACATATATTGATCTTGTATTATTATTGTTAATGTTATTATCATTGACAACATTTTTTAGTGTCTAGCATGTGCTACATGGAGTGCTGAGAGTTTTACATGTGTTTGCAGCTAACATTTATTGGGTGCTTAATTATATTATGGATACTTTGGAGCTTAGATTATCCTATATAATTCTCGTAATAATCCCATGAAGTTGGTACTGCTATTTACAGTATTATCCTCATTTTGTCAACAACGAAATAGGTTCAGAGAAGTTAATTAGCTTGTCTCAGATCATGCATATTCTTCATATGTGGGACTGTATGTTTTTGTGCGTGTATAGGCATTAATTGTATTTTCAGTGTACATACTTCCTATTGCAAATATGTTATAACCATGATGTACTTTGTACCTGGATTCTTTTTTTTACTCAGAAACAAGCTAATAACCTGTTGGTTTCAAGATGTACTGAGGTTGAACATTGCTTCACTTTACAAAATGAAAATAGCTGATAAGTTAGCAGGAATATCAGTAATGGTAATGACTTAGCATGTTAGAGTGGATTTTGTTTGCTAGAAAGGTACTGTAGCCTACTGGGAAGCTGCAAAGGCAGCTGAGCTAGGTTGCAGGGGTTTGAATCCCACCTCTGCCCCTTATGAGGTCTTTAAATCTTTGTGTTCCATGCTTATTATCTTTAAAAGGAAGGTGATAATATTAATAGTACCTATTTAATGAAGGAATTATGTGTATTGAATAAGCTAAAATATCCAAAGCACTTAGAGTGGTGTTTACCGCATAGTAAATTCTGTATTAGCTGTTATACTTATTTTATTATAATAACCTGAGATGATTCATGGGGAACTTCAGGCAGCTTACAAATAATTTTCAAGTTTTTAGAAACATTTGGAGACTATCAAAGGTAAGTGCTCTTGCAAAGGTTAAACTGTTACAGATAACATTTTACTATCTCTGAACTGAGCTGTTAAATAAACAGATAAATAATCTAGGGGATATTGTTCTACCCAGAGTGCATGAAGAAAGAAGTTAGATCTAAAATGCAAGCAAGATTATATTCGCCTGAATTAAGTACTTGCATTGTTTATATCTACACTTTAAAAATGAGTGCTGACCCAATGGTATCAAGAACTTTCCCCTGAAATTGTAAATTATATGACTATATTCTCGTGCTGATCAATTATACATAAAAAGATCCTTAAAGGCAAATATGATAAAATGTTAATTCTAGAATTTAGATGGTAGATGTGAGTGCTCACAATACAATTATTTTAACTCTGTTGTATATTTGAAAATTTTAATAATAAATATTAGGAGAGAAAGACTCTTAACACTTCTATCACTGAAGGGAAAATAAACCTCTTTTAAGCTTGGAAACTTTTCTGAGACACTATCTGTACTGTGGCATATGAGAGATGGCAGTTGAAGTAGCATGAAACACACCTTCTGAAATCCCATTTTATTCTAACATGGGAATATGTTTCCAGCCATCAACTTTTTCTTCTTTGGAGTCCTTTGGGTTTTTGTGAATTGAACTTCTATCTGCATATTGGTCATCTGTTTATTATCAGTGTCATGCTTCTTTTCTTTAGTCAAAGCTGGAAGATCTTTAAGAGAGAACAGATAGTTATTTCAGTTTAATGGTATTCTTACACAATGACATTCCTTTGTGACCTAGAGGAGTTTCCCAGAAGCTATACGGTTAATATACGGCTCACATTTTCTGAAGCTGGTAGGCATCTATACATTAGTTGATCTATATTTATTACATCTAACAATTCTTTCATCTTACAATTTGTGTTAAAAGCTCTTTTTAAGCTGAATATTCTGTTATACTAGTACTGTTCATTAAATAATAAGATCAGAAATCAGGCTATAGATGACATCTAAGAAAAAGGCAGCACTTTATACTCATGTGGAATAAATATTAAGTTGAAACATTTGTATTCTGTGTCATTTATATCATGTGCCTTTTTAAGAAAATACATTTGCTCATTATTGACAGAATTATGAGAATGTTATAAAATATCCTCTTCTCCAAACAAATCTGAATGTAGTGTTTAATTCTGGGTACTATAGTGTATAAGCAGTTGACACATGACCCCCAAGAGTGACCAGGGTAGCAAAGGGTCTGCACACAGACCATGGGAGGATCATGTGAAGACGTTTGACAGTATCTGGTCTGGAGAAAACCCTGCCAGGATGGAATCTGCTCCTCATCTGTAGGGGCTTGAATGTGCAGCAGGAACCATACTGTGTGTTAATGCCTCAGAGGACCAAAATTTACAGTAAGGCCGATTTCAGCTCAGTGAAAGGAAAGACCTTAGCAGTCAGAGCCATGAAACAGGGAGACCAACTACTTCTTAATATCAATAACAAGCCAGGAATAGGCGGGGTTTCTTTCTGTCTTACTACTCCCGTCATCTGTTTGCAGGACACAGAAAGATGCAGGGGCCCACCCAAGCCTTTCTCTAAGGAGAAGTGATAGTTGCTAACTATTATTTCAAATGAGAAGGGGGGGCAAGTACTTCCTTAGAGCAGAGTATCTTCTTTGTTCTGGGAGTCAGTTCTAAAGTAGGAGCTAAAGGAAGTTTTCTTTTTAAGCCTACAATGGATATGCTTGTCTGTTTGGAAGCACTCAAGGGAAAACACCTCTTAATTCAGGATTATGATACCAAGAAATAGATGAAGAAAATTAAAAGTAGATGTGATGGCGCATTCCTGTAATCCCAGCTACTCAGGAGGCTGAGGCAGGAAGATGACTTGAGTCCAGGAGTTTGAGACCAGCCCGGGAAGCACGATCCTCTCCCTGCCCCCCCCCCAAAAAAAGAAAAAAAGATAAAAAGTCTATAACATTAAAGCTGAAATGAAAATTATTTATTTTTTCTCTATTCATACTTTTAAACTTCATTTTTTAAGAATTATGAGGAAATAGTCTGGATACAGCAAATCTCTCCTAATGATGTCCTAATCTCTGTGTTTCAGTACATTTGGAACGACAAGTAAGCAATCCAAAAATCTAAAATTCTTTTTAGAGGGTAAGCATAAAAAATTAGCTAAAAATTTAAAGAAAGAAGCTATGTAACAGATCAAGAAAATAATACAGAAATGATCCCTCATTTTGGAAAAATGTGTAAGTCTGACATTGATAACTGACCATTTTAGTGAGATGGCCTTGGCTGTTCCTTATACATTTTAAAGTTTTGATATGTTAAGAAAATTAAGTTTGGGTTCTATATTTCTTGTCACATTTTTATCAAGGGGTGTGTCTATAAGAGCAAGTAATAGGCACTAAACGTAATCAGTGAGCTTTCCAAAGCTTCATGATACTTTTTTTTTTTTTTGAGACAGAGCCTCAAGCTGTCACCTTGGGTACAGTGCTGTGGCATCACAGCTCACAGCAGCCTCCAACTCCTGGGCTCAAGCGATTCTCCTGCGCTTCATGATACTTTGATCATTCTTCAGGGAGAGGCCTTTTTTTCTGTCTTCTTCCTTCTTCTGCCTTCTCCTCTTCTACCGCTATGGAGCAACATAGTAGTTTGGGACACCATTATATTTAAGTTCTAACTTCTCTTCAGGCTTTCTCTTTGAAGGTTTCTACTACTTCACCTCTCTTCTGTATTCTTCATTTCTTCCAACAGTCCCACTGTATTTTTCCAATAAAAACACATGGAAAACCCACAAGTTGGAGAGTTTTTGGGTGTTTTAAAACCTTTGCTTCATTAAGCTTTTTTTAAAAATATGATTTCAGAAACGATCATGTGGCAACACTACATAGCTGTACAAAGTGACAGGAACTTGGCATGCTTAGGAAGACTATCAGGCAGTGGGTCAGTTAATCAGCCTTTAGTTATTTGACACATATTTATCGGATACCTCCTATCTGATAGACAGGACTTCAAGATTCTAAAGTTAAGTGCTGAGCAGGACACAAACCTGTGGTTACTATCCTCAAGGAGCTTACAGACCAACAGGAGGATATAGTGTCAACTCATATACTACCAGAGTTCTTTAAAAAAAAAAAAACACCACCACACACAGGGATAAAAAAAGCAAGTCATCGAGGAGATGTCTGGAATTGCTCCTTTGATAAAATGAGGAAGTTAATGAGGGAAGTGACAACGATGGGGGTTACTCACTAGAAGAAGCATGGCTGCAAAAAGCTGGCCGCAGACCTAAGCATCTTAGGTGTGCAGCAGGGAAACTAAAGGGCAGTGTAGGAGTCTTGGTTTTGTACCTTGTTTTCTGTGCTGCTGTTTTTTATAATCCTTTTAGAACTTCCCTACTATTATCACCCACAGGGGACAATATATTGTTTTTATTATAATGAATCATAATCCCCTATTATTTGAAGTGATGAAGGTTCCTAGTAGCAAAAGAACTAGAAATGGAAGAAGCCCTTTCAGTTTTTAATGGTGGGTAAAGACTCCTATTTCTCATTAGCTTCTGCTCCAGGCTGCCCTGGGTAGGGAGTTGATAGGAGATATTTTGGACACAGGAATTGCTTCATTGTTGACAGAAAGACATGGTGCATTTGATTAAATTAAATTAGGAGCATGTGTATGCTTGACAAAGTGAGCTAATGAAGGAAAATGCATCAAAAGGATTTATGGTGAATCGATTAAAATTTTTCTTTGCAGAAAGCCCTTCCGGCTTAAAGCTTGAAATTATAAGGCTATTGGTGCTGCTAAGCCCTCCAGGTTCTCGCTCGCCTTTACAGTAGGCAGTTTGGGGACTTCCTTTTCTTTGCCCACTCCGTTGCAGGCAAAAGTATTCCCAACTTGCAATCAGAATTGCATGTAGGAAAGAGGATAAAAGACACTATTTGATTTATTAATTTCTAGTGGATTAGAACTACAAATGTTTGCTGTGTTTTTAATTTGAGAACTAGAGAGAATCACAGCAGCTTTTAATTATGCATTTTGTGTAATGCAGCTCTGAATAGAGCAGAACAAAATTAAAATTGTGGATCAAATACTAAATCTGAGTGGATGCTTAAGTGAGCTGTAGTGTAATGCTAATGGTTTTGCGTCTTCCTGGCATTATGTCAATAATGGCTCTAATCACATTAAGTAGAGAACCCATTAGCTTTTCTTTGCAGCAGCATGCACCATAGCAACATGCTGTGAGTTCTGAAATAACTTTTGACTTTTTTTTTTTAAAGACATTGCCTCATTCAGATTAAGAGGCAAGTGTATAACATATGCATGTATGTTCACAATGCTATGGTAGATGCTCAGTAATATTCTTTTACTTGGATAGGCAGATTAACCCTACTTAACATTATGACTTAGAAAAATGCAACCCTATGTCTGTATCTTCTTAAATTAAATAGATTCTCAGCTATTTTTTTGAGACTAAAGCTTTCCTGGAATTCACCATGATATAAAATCGTATCTATTTGTACAATAGGGATGAAATGTCTTTAACACTACCTTTATTTGCTAAGTGTTATCCTCTAACTCTCCAGCTCTGTATAGTTCTGTGTTGAAGCTGGAATAGAGAAGTCTGGCTAAAGTTCTTTTGCTTTCGTGCTATTTGGGGTCTACAATGGTAGACTGCTCCTAAGATGAACCTACCATGTCATATTCGTCATGGGTTTTCTTAGTGACTGGGAGTCTAGAAATAGGATAGTATATGAATATTTATTCTTTGAATAACTTGGTCTTGGGAGAAATACTCAGAGTACTTTATTCTTTTTTTCTTTTCTTTTCTTTTCTTTTTTTTTTTTTTTTTTTTTGAGACAGAGCCTCAAGCTGTCACCCTGGATAGAGTGCTATGGCATCACAGCTCATAGCAACCTCCAATTTCTGGGCTCAAGCGAGTCTCCGGCTTCTGCCTCCCAAGTAGCTGGGACCACAGGCACCCACAACGCCCAGCCATTTTTTGGTTGCAGCTATCATTGTTGTTTGGCAGACCCGGGCTAGATTCGAACCCACCAGCTCAGGTATACGTGGCTGGCGCCTCAGCCTGTTGAGCCACAGGCACAGAGCCTTTTTTTTTTTTTTTTTTTTTCTGTTTAAGACAGAGTCTCACTCTTTTGCCCCAGGCTATAGTGCATGGTGTCAGCTCACAGCAATCTCAAAATCCTGGATTAAAGTGATCCTCCTGCCTCTGTCTCCCAAGCAGCTACAGGAGTTCACAACAACACCCAGCTAATTTTTTTCTATTTTTAATTGAGATGGGGTCTTGATCTTGCTCAGACTGGTCCCGAACTTAGAGTGCTATGATTACAGGCATGGGCCATCGTGACTGGGCCCTATGAGCATTTTTAAACTTGCTACAATTTAAATTTTTCAAAGCTTCAAATATAACTAAAACTCATTATGTTTTTCTGTTATTACACTATATGAAGATAAACCAGAAGTCAGCAAGACAATTTCAAAGTAATAGTGTTGTAGAGGCACATTATTCTCAATATGTGTATGACTGGACTCATTGGACTTATATGTGTATGACTGGTCTCTCTCTCCAAACCTTCACCTCACCAGCACATACCTGGAGGACATTCAGGATACAATATTGAGAGTTCATGTTTCATGTTCTCCTCTTTCTCTCCTCCTCTATACAATTACAAAACTAAAGAAAAAAGAAAAAATGATGTTATGTCAGCTTCCTATGTAGATGCTATTGCTTTAGCCATCAAAACAGCCCTTGAACCCATCTTTTCCTGCCCACCCCAAATCTTTGTTTAGGCCTGTCTTTGCCTATTTTTATTTCTAATGTTCCCAAATATTCCTCTATCCACTACATAGTAAATCTTAAAGAAAGCAACATATAATGATGGTATGTAGAATTAATTTCTTTTTTCGTAAGAGAGGTTCTTTTAAGTTAGGGCATATAATACTAACTTTTATTCAATATGTATGGGTATGTGACCAGCTTAATTCTTTTTAGCCAATCTCTGTATAGTCTGTTAACATAATTACAAATTATAATTCTCTGATAACTTGAAATCAAATCCTACTTCAGTCAAGAGCTGGGGATCTTGGTATCAAAGATCCAGAGAATTGGGAGAAACACCATATAGCTTTTAAAATTATTCAGATAAGCTATAATATGACATTACTGCCTCCCAAATGGTAAAACATTGCCTATTGGATCTTAAAATCTTTTTAAGTACTTCATCATGATGGTATCTTGATGATACAGTCAAGGATGAAATCTAAACCTTAAATTAGGAGCACAGAGTGGTGAAGTTACTTCCCAAGTTTGCTTTGACAGTGGTTGAACTGGTATCAAGTTTAGAACCACCTGCTCCTTTATTTTAATATTTTAAAATATACTTCCTCTTAGTCATTTAACTCAGAAGAGTTACCTTTAATTCCTCAACAGAATTTATAACTTCTACCGTATGTACAGTAGAACCTCTGTAGGTTGACCACACAAGGGACTATAACAAACTGGTCACCATACAGAGGTGGTAAACATAAGGAACTAGGTCTACTGTACTGATAGATACATGTGGTGCATGTCTGGTCTATGAAAATTAGGTCAAGGAGGTGGTCAATGTAGAGAGATTGGCAATCAGCATGGAGGCTCTAGTGTATATGTGTAGCCGTGTCATGTTTTCAAAGCACTTTCAGGATTATTTCTCAATAGAGTCCCATACGGGAAAAATTCTGAAGATGAGAAATTTGAAAGTTGTTCTGTTGTGAGAGAATCTGAAATCTTCTGACACTTGGTTTAGGGCACTCTGCTTTAGAAGCCAGATGGCTTCTCTATTCTGCAGAGATGTAATGATTCCATTCTGTTTGCCTGCATGCAGACTGGGAGCACCTCATAGGGAAAGAAGTAGGAGCCATCTGACCTGCCCATTTTGTATCTTGCCCAGCTCCACAGTGGACTCCTAGATGTGTGTCCATCACTATTGTCTCCTCTCTGTCTAGATCTTCCTTGAAAATCTGCCACAGCTGTATCTGCTCCTCCCTGTTGATGAACTTATACCCAATTCCTACATGTCCACCTTCTTCACCACAGTTCCACATTTTCAAATATCCACTGATTTTTGGTGCCTGGTGACACTATCAACAAATTCATATCAACATAACTGAAACTGTAAGATAAGCAGGGTCATGGCTGGCACCTGTAGTCCCAGCTGCTCAGGAGGCTGAGTCTGGAGGATCCCTTGAGCCCCGGAGTTTGAGTTTGTTGTGAGCTAGGCTGATCCCATGGCACTGTAGCCTGAGCAACAAAGTGAGACCCTGTCTCAAAAAAATAAATAAAATAACTAAAACCAAATTATTTACATTTTTCTCCTTTTGCCAAGTATCTGTTTCTCATAATTTTCCACATTAACCTTTAATTTAATATTCATTAGATGCTCTGAAGGCTGAGTTCTATGCTGTAGCCCCTGGCAATTCCAAAGTTCCATAAAACACTACTTTCTTCTAAGTGATGTAAAAAGGAAGAATATAAGATATGGACCGTGCTTGTGTTTTAGAAGTTTCACTGTGTTTGAAGGCTGAGAAACCAACTTAGGGCTGCCGGAATAGGGAAGCTGGTCTGGAAGGAGATGGAAAGTGACTGAGCAAGTGACCTCATCTGAGTTTTTGTCTTGAAGAAGCTCAGTCTAATAGAGGACAAGAACTTGAGAGAAAGTAAAGCTGTTAGGACATATTTTGAAAACTTAAACCACAGTTTTTCCTAAATTTCTGTCATTCTCTCTTTGTTTGACAAGTGCTGTGCAGTGTCTTACATGAGCTTGTTGCCATCTTTTCTATCTGCCACTGCCCACCTCACTCTCAAAATCACCCTGCATTTTACTCTCTCCCTTCCCCCCAGAAGTTGGAGGGGAAGGAGAAGAATGGAAAAGGGGTGAGAATATGTATTTGTACTTCCCTAGCGTCCGAGAGTCCTTTGTTGTACCAGTGCAGGACAATATAGTGCTTGTGAGCCCTTTCGTACATTCCTACAGACCCTGAGAGAATCCTGGTTATGCTTTGAACATCCTCTCTTTCGGAGCTTCTTGTTGCTATAGCTGAAAGCAAGTTTCACTCCTGATAAGCTAAAATGTTCTGACTTATGCTAACTAGTTTGTCATCAACATTTAAAATATAAAAAAAACCCCTGTAGATGTAAAATGTTACATTCCATAGCACATAAACCAAGAAATTCATGATTAACTTTAATTTGTAAGATTTTAAACTGGATGTGTATTTATTTAGCAAGCATTTTCATGAACTTCTGTGTGCTAAGTGCTTTGGATATAATACTATCCCTGTTGTCATGCAAGCTGACAGTTACCATGTGATATAAAGTTTGTATTATTGGCGATGTGAGTACATAGAGCTATATGAATATACATTTTAGTGTCAGATTTGGACCTAAATACCTCCCTTACTTTATTCTTCTTCTTTTTTTTTTTTTTCTTTTTGAGACACAGTTTCACTTTGTCACTCTAGGTAGAGTGGCATGGCTTCATAGCTCACACCAACCTCAAACTCCTGGGCTCAAGCGAATCTCTGGTCTCAGCTTCCCAAGTAGCTGGGATTGCAGGTGCCCACCACAATGCCTGGCTAGTTTTAGAGACGGACTCTTGCTCTTGCTCAGGCTAGTCTTCAACTCCTTAGCTCAAGCAATCCGCCCATCTCGGCCTTGCAAAGTGTTAGGATTAGAGGCAGGAGCCACCACACCAACTTTCCCTTTACCTTCTACTTGCTGTTTAACCCTGAATAAGATTTCTAACCTTTCTAAGCCTCAGATTGGTGATACCTACCTTCTGATGGTCGTTGGAAAAATTATTTAAGATACTGCTTAGAAAATGCCCAGTAGAATACTTGGTAGAAAGCAAATGTTCAATAAATGTTAGTTTGTTGTTATTGTAACATTAATAAGGAAGGGAACCTCTAAGTATGTCTTGCTCTGTCAGGGGAGACTTTCCCCCCAAAAGTAGGTAGCATTTGAGGTGACGCTGAAAAGATGGAAGTAGGTGTTTCTCAGGAACACAGTATCTTATTTGGGCTAACGTAATAGCACCCACCAAAGCATATAATTGTGAGAAGTGATAGCATGTTCCAGAGTTTTGTGAATCAGTATTACTGGAGCACAAGAAGATATACAGGAGATAAACAATAGGATAAGTAGCCAGAAACTAGGTCATGAAAGGTCATGAAGGACCTTATTACTTAGAAGGTGTTTTGAGTTTATGTTCAATGCCAGTTGTCTCGGGAGAGTAGTTTTCTATGGCTAGTTTAGATGATCCACTGAGAAATGTGAAGAAAACGCTGAATTTCTACTTATGGTTTCCTTATCTTATTATAACTTTGTCTTATAATATTCATAGTGTACCCATAATATAAGGCATTATGTATTGGTACAGCAGAACATGCATGTAGTTGGAATATGATAGTTAGCTAATATACAGATGTGGCTGTCATGACTTTTTATGAGTACTGTTTGTTTTGGTCAGTAACCAATCATCTGTTGCCGGCCTCACCAGTTATTAAAAAAATTTTGATGGCACTTCTATAAACAAATGTACCGGCATGGCACTGTGCACTCATGTTTTGTTACAGATCTTGAGTCTGTCGACCATTCTTCTGGGATATGGGGAGCCACTGGAGACCTATGGGCAAGGGAATGAAATGATTAAAATT
The DNA here is from genome assembly GCA_963574655.1 of Perodicticus potto. Classification (NCBI taxonomy): domain Eukaryota; kingdom Metazoa; phylum Chordata; class Mammalia; order Primates; family Lorisidae; genus Perodicticus; species Perodicticus potto. The sequence continues at coordinate 51,375 of CAUYRH010062262.1, forward strand.
ATGTGTTAGAATTCACTGAGTCAGGCTGAGGGCTGAGTTAGTGTTAAGAAAAGTTATAGGAAAAGATTACACTTCTTGATTCGTTTGGGTACAGCAGATACTTCATAGTTGAGGCATGAATGTCACCCATTTTGATGGCAGACTTGTAGAAAAAGGAGAACATGATTGGTTGAACTTAAAGATCAGTGAGTAGAAAAGATTGCCTAAATTTGTGAGGAAAAAGGACATGGCATAAAACTGTGCAATGATGTGGTTACTAGAAAACAAAAACAGGCAAAAAATTAAGGACTCTTCTTTCAAAATATTCTGAGAAAAAAGGAAAAGTAGATATGTTCAGGAAAACACAGGAGTAATATTTAAATAATCTCAATAACCTGAATGGCACAAGAACTGAACAAGTAGAGCAGATGCCCAGACGTGGCCTGTGTGTCCTGCCAGACCATTGTGTATCATGAACATCAGCCTGGGAAGAAAATAAATAAGTTTGTTTGTTCAATTTGAAGATCTTAAAGAGATGTTAGCTATCATTATCCTCTACTGTGTGCTCCCCTCCCCATTTAAAAACCATTTTTCTTTGTCCCCTTGAGTTGTAAATTCTATACTCAGAGGAGGAATTAGGAAACAATCTCCCATCATTGTTGATATGTAACCCTCATTTACAACAAATGGGAACTTGATTCTCATTTTGTCAGTGCAATGAAATAGCATAGAAAACACCTTCCGTTTGTATAGATCAGGATTTAGTAGATACTTGTATGCTCATTGGTGAATATTCAATGTCACCATTTTTTTTAACTTTCCAAATGATACCAGAATATTCTCTCATTCACCCTTATTCAGTCTCCTGAAAGTTGCCTTTATTTCATTTTCCGTGAGATGACCCATGTTTCCTGTTACACGTGGTTGGCACACTCGGCTTCTACCAGTTAGACTACATGCCTTTTAGAACAGCCTTTCTCCAAACCAAAATGAAATGAGTGATAAAGGAAAGGAATGTGCTTTGGTGAAGTGAAGATGGAAAGGGAGAGGCCAGCAGAGTAGTATGAAGAAAAAAAAAGAAATGAATGGGTTCTGGGGAATTGGTCAATTCCTCCAAAATATTCATTTTAGTAGAAAGAGGAGGGTGGGTCTAGAAATTTTGATATAAAAGCAAGAAATCAAACATGAGTGGAAGAAGAGAAAAACCTTTAGGTGGGGTCACGCAGGATCTAAAATACAAAAGGGAGATAACATTAAATAACTAGAACATCATGGATGAAAACACAACAAGGAGGAGGAAAAGGGGGCATTTCTTCAGCAAAGGAGGAGGATGTGAAGACCAGGAATAAGCAGTAATGGAGCAAATGGCCTTTCCTTTGGATCCTCACCCCAGATTGATTGTGTGTGCTCTTTCTCTCCCCTTTCCATTGTGAAAGAGGGAGGATGTAGCTGAAAGATACTTGATTCTTAAGTATTCTACAGCTAAAGCCCTTTTTGTGTGAGTTTGCATTTTCCATTAGGTGGTCTTTTTTTCTTATGCTAGGTAGGGGTTTTATTTTTCTCCAAACTTAGTCTCTTGACTCTTTATATTAATCATTTTGTCAACAAAACGTAAGATTTGGAGTTGGTTTCTACCTTACACTAGTTTATACTTAAAGGCAAAAATCTTATTCCAACTTAAGAGAAGGTAGAGAAGGTGTAGATAGATGTAGGTGCCTTTATCTCGATATAAAAGTTGGGGGCCGAGATCGCAGGAGGTTACTCCTTAGCTGTTCTTAGATGGATCACTATATTAATTCTTAGAAAAAAGCCAAATTGAACTGACATTAGCATGTCTTGTTCCAACTGGCCTGAATAGCTTTTTTCTTTGGCTGGTGAATAAAGATGGTTTTGAGTTATAAAAAAATAAAGAATGTGAGTGAAGAAATCCTGGGTTAGCTCAGAGACAGCAGGAAGATTTCTGAGAGAGTGGGAGAGGAAAAAGCAATCCATAGACTTGCCCATGGACACTCATTAAATGTTAATAGGAACCGCATGTGATGAAAGGCAGGCGGCTCTGAATTCATCTTGTAACTGTATGTCTACAACTGGAGGTATGCGAATGAAATCAAGGAAAGGCATTAAAGAAATTATTTGTTAGGAAGCAGAAGCAAGATTCTGTTTACTTTTGTACCTTGAAGCGAACACTACAGCATTTGGGAGCTGCAGGCACATGAAAAGGGAGCAGACTTCCAGCTCAGTGGCAGGTGGAAGATGTTGTTAGAAAAGAAATAACTCTTATATTTGAATAAATTCCTAAGAAGGTTGAGAGCCCCTGACATACTAGGTATGTAAAACCACATAGCTGACATCAAGGCCTGTTGCACTTTTGTAGCCTCCTTGAATCACTGGAGCGAGCAGTCCCTGGCGAGGGAGCATGTCGCTGGTTGTGTCTGGACAGGGAGTTGCACCTGTGATAGCTGAAACCTCTTTGCAAACCGCCCCCCTTGTATAGTCCTGGGTCATTGGAATGCAGGCACTGGATTGAAACATTTATTCATAGCAGATTAAGAATCTAAGTATCTGTGAGGCCTCACTTAGGAGGCTCTTAGAAGATTAATAAAATATTTACAAAATAACCTATGTGACTGCTTCATTTTTGAGATTTGGCTCTAATCGCATCATAAATCCTCATTCAAGTGGCTTCTCTGTTCTATGAAGGAAGTTTTGTACTTGCAGTTCTGGAGAAGCAGAAACAGATTCTTGCCATGCTTTTATCAGAAATATGGAAGTGCCTAGTTTCTCTACACAGGCATGTTCTCATTCTCATACACACACACCCTGAACAATTCCACAGAGGGATAAAATGATCTTTTTTTTTTGAAGACTTGCTGATTCAGATGAGGGTATTCACATATAAAATATTCATAAAATTCATCTTAGTATTTATGATAAAGGATCTTATTTTTGTTTCACCTGTATCCAAGAGAACATTACACTGATCAAAGTATAATTTTCTAATAATTAAAAAAGAATATTAATAGAATTACAAATTTTTTTTAAACTTTTATTCTTAAGACCTATTATATATGTTACTTCTTATATACTATCTTATATGCTATCTTGGTAGTACATATTGTATAATCAGATTTCTAGATGTAGGATTAAGACTCAAGTTAATTTGTGGGTTTATGCTAAGGCCACAGTATTTACATGAGCAGCCATTTACTGAGTGCACACCATGTGCCTAGAATTCTGTGAGGCCATTCATTAGTAGCACTATGTCATTTAATTTACTCCTGATAATAACTCCTAAAAGTCAGGGATTTCTGTTGTTTCATAGCTGTATAATGAAGCTCAGAGTAGTCACACAGCTAGTAAGTAAAACACGTGCTGTTGAAGCATGGGTCTGTGACGTCACACGCCCCACACTACAGTGCTTACACAGGGGGGACATAAAGTTCCTATGCAATATTTCATTTTGCCATTCCATTCTGGTCCCTCATATTTCCACGAAGGAAGAATTTCAGGATTGTTAGAACCAGAGTTCATCCTTTTTTCCTGATGGTGAATGCATAGTAATAACACTGCTCTTTCCCTACATTTTACTTCAGTTGTGTACTGTTGATCATGTTATATTGCTACCTTTTAAACAAAGACTTCTGTATATGTTCGAGTTGGCTTTTTATTTTTTATTTTTTTGAAACAGACTCTCATTTTGTCACCCCCAGTTGAGTGCCGTGGTGTCACAGCTCACAGCAACCTCCAGCTCTTGGGCTTAGGCGATTCTCTTGCCTCAGCCTCCCAAATAGCTGGGACTCCAGGCGCCCACCACAACGCCTGTCTATTTCTTTGTTGTAGTTGGCCAGGGCTGGGTTTGAACCTGTCACCCTGGGTATATGGGGCTGGCACCCTACTCACTGAGCCATAGGCACCACCCATTGGAGTTTTTTGATACATGTTATCAACTTCAATAAAATGTTTGTTAGATGATTTAAAATTAGCCAGGAATCTGTATTAAAATGTTCTTTAGGAAAAAAGAAATGCAACAGTCTGCTCACTTGTATATTCTGTGTGTGTGTGTTTGTGTGTTTACAAAATGGAAATATTTTTATCACATTTCCATTCATTTTGTCTCTTAAACCCTTTAAAAAAGGGATAATATAGCTGGCAGCTACGGCCATCAGAAGTCTGTGCAATTTGTGGTATATATATATGAAAAACATATACCAAAATATATGCATTTACCATGATTGTTTCTTTTTATTTGTTGATAAGGTACATACACCCCAACTTTCTACTTGACTGACTTGTGATTAATTGGGATATCTTTGTTCTCTCCAATGTAACATATAAAAATCAGCCTCGTCTTTGTTGTATGTCAGTACAGCTGCTGTTTGCACGCTGTTTTCTTTGTTACTATGTGTGTGGGTGCCTCAGGCCCAGGTCCTGAGTCCCCTTCTCCTGCTGTGCATTGCCTGTGTTACTGTGGAGAATTGTAATGTTCTTGGATCGGGGACTTTTGCAGATAGGTGTGTTCTTCCTAGTTGGCTTGGAGTGATCAAAGACCACCATGTTTCATTTTGCCCGGAGCCTTCAAACCCCACCCCCTACCCTCAGTAAAATCCTTTGCAGAGAGTTTTACCCTAAAGACACAGAAAATAAATGCAACACCTGTGACCCAAGAGCATTACTTACAAAGGCCTGGAAACTCCCTGAATGTTGTTTATAAAGTACATCCTCAGTCAGAATTCATTGGTGTCTCTTGTTTCTTTTCTAGCTATTAATACATGTGAGCATGAGATTCTTTTAAAGAGAGTGGGAAGAAGGGCATGTTATAGAACATGATCAAACATGTTAGGACACATGCTAACTCATGACCTTTAATTCTGACTGATATCCTAAGGGAAAGAGGAAATACATGCACATGTGTATTTTGTCTTCCATTTAATTCTCTAATTTTAAAAAAAATGTAATAAGGATTTCTGTCTTGATTACTAGTGCTATTCACAAGACGGTAGGATTACTGCACTCACCTCAACCATGTAAAATGGGAAGCACATGGTGCTATTACTAAAACCAAGAAACTAAAAAGAAGGGTAGTGCATATATTTGATCATTGCTCTCCCCTCACTCTGGGCTTGAGCTGAAATGCAGCCTAGCCTTCATATGTGCACTGAGTGATGGACTAATTAGTTGAGGTAAAGAACATGAATGCTTACTCTCTCAGTGCCCGGCACACAGTAAATGTAGTTGTTACTTTTTATTGGAGCCAAATTTGTATTGCATCTCCTTCTCTATACATATTTATGATAGCCCATTAGTTGGGTCCTGAAGGTCAGTATCTTCCTTGCCATAGAGCTTTAGGAAATATTGACTTTTAATGTACTTTTACATGGAGTTGGCAGACTGGGTATTTTCATTTGTTTGTTTATATGAGACGGGGTCTCACTATATCACCCAGTCTAGAGTGTACAATTATAACTCAGTCCAGCCTCAAACTCTTGGGCTCAAGGGATCCTCCTGTGTCAGCTTCCCAGGTAGCTGGGACCATAGGCACATGCCACCATGTCCAACTAAATTTCTTTTATCTTTTGTAGGATCAGGGTCTTACGATGTCGCCCAGTCTGATCTCAGACTTCGGCCTCAAAGTGATCCTCCTGCTTAACCTCACAAAGTGAGCTACTATACTCCACATTTTTAAACAAAATGCTGCATTGATTTCCTCTTCCTACATCATGTCATGATTCTAGCAGATTGCTATTAATATGAATAAATAGGATATGACAGATTTGTAGGCCAATAATTGACAACTCAGTCTCAGACAACAACGAAGGTTTTGTACTTTGTTTAAATACAAAATCAAAACCAAGAGATTTGTAAACACCCAATGTTAGTTTTTGTTAGAAGTGAGTTTTGAAAAGGACCACAAAAGCTGCTTTTCCAGCCTCTACTGGACCAGAGGCCTCTTTAGGAGAACGTTTAGTTGCATCTTCTAATAAATAACGTTTGATATATTAAATACTCAATTTGAATGCTCTCTAAAGAAAGGGAAGCTAGCATAGTTCCATAGCTTCTATGATACTTTATCTTGTGTCTCTTTTATTGAACAATTTACAGTGATAGAGTTTTTTTCCCCTTAGGTACAGGCTAAGTTTTCAGCCTAACTTGATATTGTAAAGGGTACTAATAAATCACACTTCCCTCTGTCCAAGTAAAGACAGAAATCCCCATCTCTGTCTCTCACTTACCTACCCATTCCTGGGTTGAGTAACAGACCTGAGCTTAGAGCCATCTAGAACCACCATTACAGAATCTGCTTTTGTGGAGGATGGCAGGGAGGGTACAGATCTGAAACAGCAATGGGTAGGTGTGTAAAGCATTAACATAGCAGGCCTCAGACTGCTATCTTTAGAAAGGCCTGCTTATAAGGATGGCCCTTGGTTGGCATCTAGGAATTTGGATTTGGGGAGTGTTCCCACTATTCCCTAACTGATAAAGCTCATTGTTCCTAAACTGCAAATAATATGCTTTATGCTGAGTATCCTCTTTCTTTCTGGGAATCTAGAATTTTGGTCCATGCTAAGCGAGGAGTACCTGTAACTACACATGATCCCTTTCAACAAAAACCATGAGTACTGAATTGCCAGTGAGCATCCTGATAGACAATACCTCACACATGTAGTCACCATTCAGATACACTATTCAGTGCTGGGGGAATTAAGTACCCCCCATGCGACTCTTCTAAGAGAGTTCTCTTGGAAGTGGGTGCCTGGTTTCCTCTGGACTTAGCCCTGTACATGTGTTTCCCCTTTGTTGATTTTACTTTGTATCCTTTCACTGTAATAATTCCTAGCTGTGAAAATGACTATATGCTGAGTCCTATGAGTCTCACTGATCCTAGGAATGGCCTTGGAGACTCCCAACACAGTATTTAAAACCTAACTTGTGTAAGATTCCATGTGAAGACAAACGTTAGAAATTTTGAAAGTGTGCCTGAAGACTTTCCTTAGTGAGACCCCCATTCTATATAGTTTTCTTCCTAAGTACTATTTCATTTTGGTATTGAGTTAGTAAATACATAGAATACAGCAGTAGGTACTACTTGTACGTTTAGTTATCAGTGTGAATTCATTTCTTATCTGGTACTTCCTTTGGACCTGAGAAATAAAGGAGAGAGGCTTAACACAGTGTGCTCACCCTCTCGCTCGCCAAGTGCATGCACACATTTTCCCTGTTACCTTCTCTTCTAATAATCAGAAACCAGTACTAACCGAAATTCTCTTCATTGATGGAGTATAATGGCAATTGACTCCCATTTGGAAATTCTTTACGAGTTATCAAAATAATAAAAACGACATGAAATTAGAGTTAACTTCTTGTTGTTTTTACCTTGGATGTTTATCTAGATTGAACATGCATCTAGAATATGCCCTTTCTTACTATGCCAACAGAATTTGCTAGCGTTTAAATATCTGTTTCCATTTAAAAGGATTCTTTACTTGCTTCCTTATTGAGAAAAGAGAGAGAAGCAGAAGAGCTGCTGGGAAATAATCATCCAAGAGAGCATTTGGGGAGAAAAGACAAGACAGAAACTGGGTTTCTAGGGCTGCTGCCGGCCATCATTTACCTGCCTGCTGCTCTTGGCCCAGCGGCACTCTTGTCGACAAGAGTTCACCCCACATACACTTTGCCTTTTGGGTCGGGTAGAGTAGCATTCATGCCTTACTTCTGAGAGAAATTGAACACAGAGTAAATAGAACATGTGAATTTATAGACAATGTCTGTTTTAGACTCCATGAAAACAGACACCACAAAAGAAAACAGGTTAGATAACAAAGAAAATTGTCTTCTTCCTTCATAGATAATTAATACAAAAAATGAAGAGTGAAATGTTCACATTCCTTCCATTAATGAAATTTTTCCTTAGTTTTTTTTTTTTTTCTTTTTGTAGAGACAGAGTCTCACTTTATCACCCTGGGTAGAGTGTCATCACACAGCTCACAGCAACCTCCATCTCCTGGACTTAGGCAATTCTCTTGCCTCAGCCTCCCGAGTAGCTGGGACTACAGATGCCCACCACAATGCCCAGCTATTTTTCTGTTTTTTGCAGTTTGGCCGAGGCTGGGTTTGAACCCGCCACCTTCGGTATATGGGGCTAGCGCCCTACTCGATGAGCCACAGGCGCCGCCCATTTGCCTTAGTTTTATATTTGATTTCATATTAAAATAACATAAGCCCTTGCTAGATAGTTTTTATTTAGTAGTACCTTTTCTTCCTCAAATCTGATGAGTAAAGAAAAAAAGAGTCCTCCCGATAATTGAGAAAATCAACAGATAGTTAAGTTTCCTAAATGGTGGCTTGAGCATTTTATTGTACTGTAGTTCACTGAGAGAAACAATTCACTAATTGTAACTAAGTCAAGAACCACTATGCTAGGAGAAAAGAATAGTATTGTGGAAAAAGCACTGGATCAGGTCAGGTGATCTGGGCCCCAGTCTCAACTCAGCTACTTACACTTCAGCTTCATGATCTTGGGAAAGACACTTGCTTGAAAGTAAGGAGCTGACACTAGATGATCTCAACTCCGACCTTGATAATATTTATGAATTCAGTCAGCATTGATTCACCTTGGCAATGGGATGTAGAGGACAGTAACCCTGTGGTAAAGAGACATACATGACAGAGAAGTGTAAGCAATTCACTGAGGGGGCAGGAGATTCTTTCTGGGTGTGGGGAGGAGAAAGGACAAGGGTAGAAACATTTCATGGAAAGATCGTTTCAGTTGGGCCTTAAAGGATGAGACTTACTTTGCCAGAAAGACCAGGGGTGTTCACAAACAGGTCAGATTTTTGCAATATTCAGAATTATTTATGGCAAGTAGCTCTTTGTAACTGGAGCTTCAGCGGTCTTGGCAGGAGGTAGTGTTGGAAAGGTAGGTTAGGTGTATATTGAGGGGATTTCAAATGCCTGGTAGGGGACATATGATTTATTTTCTGTACCATAAGGAATCACTGAAAGTTTTCTAGGAAGAGGAGTGAAATATTCCCAACCGTGGTTCTTAGAAATTTGATGAGAGTATGAAAGTGAGTAGGGAAAACTTGCTATTTGTTTTCTTAATGGCTGTTTTGGTCTGTTAACTTGTACCCAGGTACCTTTTGGCATTTATATTGATCCTTCCAGGATTGTCTCCCTTTCTGAAATCAGCACTGAGTTTCACTAACTCAGTAAAATACTGATAGTGCTTACCTTCCTTGAGGTGATACCAAGCGTTTACCTCTTAATTATGTCCCATAAACATGCATTGTTTTTCCCAGACAAACAGACCGGGTGTACCACTAGCAAAGATAAAAAGGCAAGGAAATCCAGCCTTAAAAAGAAAGGTAATCAGTTCCCTCAGTCACATATCTATCTATAAATAGCCCTGATAGTTAAATAAAGCAGGAAGGATTTTTAACCCCTGAGGGTTTGTCATAGTGATGCCAGTCTTAACTAGGATCTCATTCCCTTTAACCTAAAAGACTAAAAGAAAAGAGGATGGGCCTCCCATTTCTGCCTGCAGCACCTGCTCAGTGGAAGCTGCTTTTACCTTAACACAGGACAGAAACTGAGATCAGTCCTTGGGGATCAGAGCCCCTGGGGTTGTGCTTAGACTCCATCAGGCCCCTGGGCTAGGCCTGTTAGCTCTGGATTTCATGTTTTCCTTTTGGTGCAACTTTTTCTTACAGCTTGTTCAGCAAGTGTACCAAGAGGTACTGTATGTGTGTGCCTGTGTGCTTCCACCAAACAGCTTCATCATCAGTGCTACGAGCCCCTCCTTACAAACCTGTGGCTGTCATAAAGCTATTTGATGCAATCATTCTACACGCCCAAGTAATTTGAGAGTTGAAAGCCGCCCTTCAGATTGCTGTGGCCCTGTTACTTGTGCTTGCCAGTTATCAGCCACCTTGGCCTCATTTAAATGAAGACATTTTTAATATTTCACATTTCAAAATACTCAGTAAATGGCAGTCATCTCAAGAAGTCCAGAGGTTTCTTCTTGTTAACATGCAAATGTTTATTTACTTGATAATCTGCAGAATCCTAGATTTCAGATTAAAAACAAATATTTCTAGATTACCTGCAGTTGACCCAACTGTTTTATTAGTATTATTATTATTTAAAGATGCTCATATTGTGCTAATTTTCCCTGTAAATTCTATCAGAGCAGATGTAGTCACCATGATGCAGCAATGGACTAACCTAATTTCATTGATGTAAACATTGTTAAACAATTTCAAATGCAACTTTGGAAACAGTGTTTCTGAACCTGTTTAATAATGTTTAAAAATGCATCAATGAAATTGGCTTAGCCTGTGACCTTTATTACATTATCTGTTCTCAATTACATAGATTCTGTGTTTTATGTCTGGACTAGTTATAAGTCAATGAAAAAAAATGATCCCAACTGAAGAGTATTCCTTATTCCTGGACCAATTTAATTTGATTTAAAATTGATAAACCTTGGAAAATATTTCCAAAATGCCATATCAGCTATTAAAATATTAGGAAATGCATTCAGGAGATAGCGCAGGCATTACTGTTTCAATTGCCACCCCCTCTTTACAATTTTATCCCCATTGCTTTTCACCTCCCACTCATCCACAGTCCCATTGTTGTGACTGCGCACTACTAAATTACAAGCTATCATCCCTGAAATATAACATAAAACATTAAATATGTTTTTACTAATTGTGATCTGCTAAAATTCAAGCTCTATGCTGAAGCTCTTTTTATTTTAATTTCAGAAGTAGTATTTAAGTGATGACATGCAGTAATTTGTTCATTCTTCTGTCAGTATAATTTACAAGGCAATAGCAGATAAACATAGCAATACAAGATTCATTTACGGTGACACAATGGCAGATACACAGAGCAGAACCCTGCCTATGAGATAAAGTGGACTGAGTGACTTATGCAGTAATTAGGGGATAATTGTCATTAACCTCACAAACAGTAGTTTACCCATATTGTTTAAAAGGCTCCAGGATGCGTAATGACAAGGTAATCTGTCAAAGCGCTAGGGGGAAATATTAATAAGATTTGTGCAAGCCTGGATAGAAAATATGCAGAAAGCGGCCACATTAAGCTAATTGGTGGATGAATATACACTTGTAAAAGTGCTTCTAATGGCACGTTTGCTGCTCTCCAAATGACTACCGTTAATGTGGAGAAGTGGGCTGCTTAGAAAGTCAGGACTGCTGGGACAAGAGGGTATTAAGGCATGCAGACGCGGTTATTACCTTGTGCTCTATAATGCATGCTTTCTCCTTTTATCTTTTTCATTTTGAATTTCTGAGGTTTTTTGTTATAGTAACATATTGATTATTTACTCTGATTATACTGTATTTAATATATATTTGTTTTGTCACTTACCAACCCCTAAACACCTCTCTTATGTGGCCAAATAAAATATATAATCTCTTCATTGATAGAGATTATATACAGAAACATAAACTGTTAATGCATATGTGGATATATAATTATACACATTATATGTGTGTATGTGAATGTGTGGGTGCCTTTTATAGGAACACATTTAATCTGAGCAATCAAAGGAAAGTAGATCCATCAACAGCCTTGTGTATGTGTTACAAGTCATAATGTGTTGTTCCCTGATGAATGCTAAAGCAGGAAATTAATCTTTGTGTTCTACTGCTATTCTTATACCTAGAGAAGAACAAGGTTAAATCTCCCAATGCATCTTTCCGTTCAATCACACCCTCAGTCCTCAGTGTGTTTTATGGAATACTCAGGAGTAGTGAGTTTTCCATCCCTCTCTCCCCTGCTCCCTCACATCCTAATGAATATGTTAAAGTTCCTTAGGGTTGTTCAATCAGCATCAGTTGTAAAGTAATTCAAAGTATAATATGTGAAATATGATCCTTCAAGCTTTGGAAGCTTCTAGACTAGTATTGAGAATCTTGGTTTTACAGATAAAACTTCAAATAAAGAATAGAGGTTGTAGCCTTGAATTTTTGCAAGGTTTAGCCCTTAACCTGATGTGTGAAATCATTTTCATCATGAAAAAATGTATTTTTGCACTCATTTTTGCTGCTTACTAGACATTATGGAAAAGCATATCAGGAAATTCTAGGATCTCTGAGATTTCTGTTTAGAAATATAAAGCCCCAGCACAGCCCCACAGATACACAGACACTGCAAATTCAGTGGTTAGAACTTTGATTACAGAAGGAGAGATAAGCTGGAAAATGCAGACCTCAAAACAAAAATGTCAGAAAGGGCTCTGATGAACTTTGTTTATTACAAATCAAGCAGATTTATAGCTGTCCTAGGACTTAGGCTTTATCTTTATGTCTGAATGGTCAAGAAAATAAGACTATTTTCAGAGACTTGTCTTTTTCTGTCCTCCTGTTTCCATTGTTTCCTATGAGGATTTCAAGCTTCTCCTCTGCTGTCCTAAACTATAAGATGATTTATCCTCCAGAGTCCCAGTTAGTGAACATCGCCAAGGGAAATACATGTGTCTGTTTAAATTGAAGTAAGAGTCTTATATACAAATATTGCTGTTTCTTGGAACTCTGAAACAGATTACAGATATTTATTTACACAGCTTTATTGATATATGACATTTATTTTGAAAGGGTTGAATTTTCAACTTGCAGAATTTTCATAAACCATACTGATATGATTTGGGGATTTCCAGGCCCCTGAGAGACTTCTTGGACAGTTTCCCTAGTTTTCAAACAAAGTTTTCTCTTTAACTGATTGATCATTGAATTGACCAGGAGTTAAAATTAATCAAAAAGAATTAGGACTTCTAATCACAATCACTGATAAGTAACCTGAGAAACATCAAGGGAAGCATCCAGAATAAAGGATGATATAGCAACTCTCAGATAAGACATATTTTCAGTTATAAACACGTATATTCTAAAAATAAAGTGATTATACAAGTTGGTTAAAAGTAAAAGGATTTTAACATTTTTATTAAAATTATTGTGTGTCCAGATTCTAGACATAGATATTAAAATAATGGAAATTCAAAGCTGTTTTTAGTAAAGCTTAGAAATTTTAATATGACTCTTATTTCCATGAAGATGGGTATTGGTGATTGACAGTCACACAGCTGGTCATAGACTGAACCAATACTAGAATTGGGGTGTCCTTCACTTGCTTTCTTGATTTTATTTTCCTCTAAAGTTGAATATATGTGAGTTATATTAAGCACAATCCAACTTTGAGACTTTAAGATAGAAATTCTGTTTTAGCATGCAGGTCTAGGGTTAGATATTTTGTGCTTAAGAACTCACAGGTAAATTTTATATTAAAAGTTGATATGCTATGAATATCAAATGGATTTAGGAGTTTCTATTTTGAAACTTAAATGATTCCTAAGATACTTTTATTAAATATTAAAATGTATTATTTAAAATTTTCTCTGACATGAGGAATTTTCCAGTGGAACTAGGTAATTTAAAAAATACTTTTGAGTCTTTGAAGTGCCTTTCTAGGTATTATAGGAAGTAATTTACTCCTCCAAATTTTTTTATATGGCAAATCAAGGCACCTGCTTTATTTATTTGCAAACAAATGGCCATAGAGGAAATGCATATGACTGGTTTTGAGCTAGACAGGCTGAAATTCCTCAATACAAAGAAGAAATCCTGACAGGCCTTTAATAGAGCTTAGATGGAGCTTCTATGATTAAATATGTTGTAACCCCAGATATCACTATTTTTAAAATAAAAATGCTGTAAAGACCATTACTGAGGAGGAAAAAGGGTAGTACTCTATGAGTTAAGCATTCTTATCTGGTCTACAATCAAGAACATTGAACATTCTATAACAGTACTTTTCTAAAAAAAGTCAAATATCAAACAGTATGTTTAAACAATCATAAGCACCATTGCCCTGGCATTTTGATAATATTATTTTGGTTAGAGACATGATCATTTTGGGAGAATATATGTTCAACGTACCAGAAACCTTTTTCTTTTAAAAATGGATTTTTCACTGTGAAAAATATTTTCAAATACAGATACAAAAAAGAAATTATGACAATCTGTATATTGGAAAATACATGTATCAAAGCCAATATCTAAAAGTCACATAAAATCACCATGTTGTTTCTTCCTTCTGCTAGCAACTATAATCAAGGGTCACGCTCCTCAGATTTCCACTTGTATTTAAGAAGAGGTATTCTTTTACTTTTTACTTATTTTTGCAAGTAATTTGATATGCCTCATTAAACCACTACTGTTTAAGGTGGAGATCTGAATGCTAAAAGAAGACTAATTTATAATAAAAGTTAATATACAGGCAGTCCCCAGGTTACAAATGAGATAAATTCTGTAGGTTTGTTCTTAAGTGGATTTTGTGTGTAAGTTGGAACAGGTACATTTACCTATGACCTATAATGGGCTCCATTTGAAAGCTGTCCATAAGTTGGAAATTTGTAACTCTGGGACTGCCTTATAATAGGAATGAGCCAAGAATGGTAGCTTCTGTGCTCACATGCCTATTTGTGGACATGCACATGTGTATGATAAGTAATTCTTTTAAAATGTCAGTCTTTTAACAGTATTGTAGAGAGAAGACTTAAATATTACCATGTCAGCTAACAAGGACTAATAAGGTTTGCATCTTGAAGTTCGGAATTTCTTTAGTGGAAAGTTTTCTGAAATCTCCAACTTCCTAACTAATGGTGGATATTCCTATATAACATTCATTTCTCCTTGGGGGTGGGGGACAGAGGAGGAATAGGAAAGATATTTCAAATCAAGTTCTGTGTAATCTGGACATGCTCTATTTAGCATCAGCTTTTGTAATAACAGTGAGCTGCTATATACTTATCAGTAATGTTTGCATACTCAACTTCTTGACAAAGACAGTCTTGGGTGGATGAGGAAAATATTTGTTTTCCAAAAGAGATGCTCACGTGGATAAATGTTAACAAGTAAAGTCTAGCTTTGGTTTTTATTTGTAAGTTTTTCCTTCTGTCAGTGTCACACCCTGATAATTTTTTCTCACGGAGTATCCCTGGCCTAGAGAGGAGAGGAGAGTGCAAAGATGTGATTGGTCAGCATTGTATTTTCAAGGTAAAGTGATGCTCTTGAGAAGTTTTACAGAATACAAATTTCCAAATCACGGAAATTGAGTAGGGTTTTCATTACCCAAAACAAATGTTGATTTAAAAAAAAAAAAAGGTCTAATTTGAACCATTTGGTGCAGTCATGGCATGAATGAGCATGTTTCATTCTGCCTACAGATTTTACAGTTGTTTCAGCTGGCCTCCTAGAAACATTAGTCTAAAGTAGTGGCAAAGTACAGACACATAAAAGAGCTTTGTGTGAATAGAGAATGGTATAATTTTGTTTCGTTACACAGCCAAACTGCTCTGATGTATATTGTGTATGCTAGTGGTCCCTCTCTCCATCAGTGCCAGCAAGAAATATGTGTTTAAATGTAAATTTCCTAAAACAAACATGCCAAGTTCTTTTTTCCCACATAATTTCAAGTGTTTCTCAGAAATTATCACAACGTTGTTTGAAAAATTTCCCTAAGTGCTTCCCAGAATCTAATGTTTTCAATAAGAATGTTTTTGTGTTACCATTTTTATTCATCTCCCTTTCTTGTCCCTCACACACAAACATGCAGCACACAGACACACAAACACTGACCCATGAACCCATAGGAATGCCAGGCCAGATAAATTAGAGAAACATAACCCAACAAAAGGGAGAAAAATGGACTCTGAAGCAGAGGGAGCTCTCAGACCAGTTAAACTTTTTGGGTAAGAATTTAAAAAGCTGACTTGACTTTAGAATAACACTTGAAGATTGAAATGACTACTTGCTACATGTGGACCCCTCTTTGTTTTAAAACAGATAACTGGCAAGAGCATGGCAGAGAAGGGGACTGAAAGTTTTATGTCTTAGATAAGTTTTTTTCCTTAAGACTGTAATGTTCAGGGCAGCGCCTGTGGCTCAGTGAGTAGGGCGCCGGCCCCATATACCTAAGGTGGGGGGTTCAAAGCCGGCCTCAGCCAAACGGCAAAACAGAAAAATAGCCAGGTGTTGTGGTGGGCGCCTGTAGTCCCAGCTACTCGGGAGGCTGAGGAAGAGAATCACCTAAGCCCAGGAGTTGGAGGTTGCCGTGAGCTGTGTGACGCCACGGCACTCTACCCAGGGCGATAAAGTGAGACTCTGTCTCTACAAAAAAAAAAAAAATCAAAACAGTAATGTTCAAAAGCTTCTCTTCCATGGAATATCTCCCTTAAACTCTTACTGCTTCCAGCACTCAGTGCCAGCTTTCACCAACCCACAGGTGGTATCCAGGAGCTCTCTTCGCTGACCCCCATCTATTAAGTTGATGGATGCCCCTGTTGAAATCATCTGAGATGATGATCTCTAAACCCATCACTTGCTCCTGAGGTAACCAGAAATTAGATGATATATTTCCTAAATTCTATGTCATATCCTGATACATGTCCACCTAACCAAGAGGCCAGCACAAAGGCAGGTAGCAGCAAGTGAGCACTGATTATCAACTTCTTACAAGTAGCTGTGAAGGTGCAAAGCATATGCCTGGTACACTGGAGAGGATCACATACTCCATTAGTAAAAATACATGGGCTTGTACCCTTATATATGTAAAGTTGTTTCTATATTTTATATATATTTACGTATATCTGTATGTAAGGCATTACAAAAATCATCTTTATAGGTACAAAATAAATAGAATTCTCATGCTTATGGTTCATGTCACAATGGGTGGTCCTGCACACTCTACTACTACTAAGAAAAAAGAAGGTGGCCTATAAATAGAGCAGAGTTGTGAATATTCACTTATGAATACAAGAATTCAAGTAATTTGCATGATTTAATTTTTTTAATCAACATCATACAAAAAAATCCACCAATTTTAAGAGTACAGTCTATATAGTCATGACTCAACTCAGTCATGATGTGGAGTATTTTCATCCCCCCAGAATGCTCCCTAATGTTCTTTTAGTCAGTTCCTTTCCACCACCTTAGCCCCTGGCAACCACTAATCTGCTTCTGTTCCTTATAATCTTACCTTTTCCAGAATTTTATACAGTTAGACCAGTAGAGTGTATTTCTTCGGGTCTTACTTCTTTAGTTTTGAGCAAAATGCTCTTGAGAGCTGTCCATGTTGTGATGTATATGAATGGTTTATTCCTTCTTATTGTCCCATAGTATTCCATTGTATGTATATCCCATGATTTCTTTACCCTGAAGCCTTAAACATCTAGAAAACTTGGTAAAATGTGTAAGTTTTGCCTAGTATTGTTTCATGAGTTGTTTTTTTTTTTATTGTTGAATCATAGCTGAGTACATTAGTGCAATCAAGGGGTACAATGTGCTGGTTTCATATACAGTCTGAAACATTTTCATCAAACTGTTTGACATAGCCATCATGTCATTTTCTTAGTTATTGTATGAAAACATTTGTATTCTGCATGTAGTAAGTTTTGCCTGAACCCATCTAAGATGCACCATAGGTGTGGCCCCACCACTTACCCTCCCTCCAACCATCCTCTCCCCCCTCCTCCCCTTCCTTCCCCTCCCTCGCCACTTTCCCCATATTCTTATGCTATAATTGGGTTATAGCCTTCATATGAAAGCTATGAATTGACTTCATAGTAGGGCTGAATACATTGGATACTTTTTCTTCCATTCTGTTTCATCAGTTTTTAACTCAGCAAGTACTCTTAAATTTTACCTGATAGGACATTTAAGCGAGGTAGGCTTGAAATTTGGTAATCTCTCTACAACCCATTCCTTTTGCCTTGATATTTGAATTAACTCAAAAGGAGAAAGAATAAAAAATTCCAATGGGAAATTGGTTATGAAAATAAATTGCCAATGTGGTTATGATGAAATAAAGCACGCTGTGCAGTTCTAGGCATGAAATCAGAAAAACATCTTATAAACTTCTGATTTTGTTTTAGGTCATGAGCAGTTCCTGTAGCTCAGTGTCATTTAATTAAAAGATCTAAAATGTGTATCAAAGAGAAAATATTTTTAGTTCTTAGCTAATGATTTTAGAATTTTCCTCTAAATTAGGCCTTAAATCGTTTGTCTGAAAATAAGTTCAGATAATGGAATAGAAAATTGTTCTTTGTCTTTTAGAGTTAGCTATTTACTTTTTAATAATTTGAATAATCCTAGAGCAAATAGACCCTATATTTGTTCTGTGTTCATTATTCCTCCTTCATTTCCATACTTGGACAGAAGGAAAGCAATTGTTTTTCCTCTGTGCTGTGACATGTGTTAAGGCATACTGTGAGCACAGGGGAGCTGCTTGAGGACTGAGCCCGAGGTCACCTGACATGATTCCAAACCATCATCTTTTGGGTTCTCTTCCATCTCTTTGCATCCTGTCTTTCTCTACCATCTGCCTCCCCCAGTAATAAAAACAAATCAACCTTATTTTACTTTGATTTAAAGTTACGAATCATGTAAGGTGCTTTGTCACAGACAGAGGGTTCAAGTAGGACCATTTAAACCATGACCCTTGATCCTACAATGCAAAAGACTTTTAAAAATCACTCTGCAGAGCCATATAGGAAATGGGTGCCAGGTTTCTATGAATAATAATGACCAATTCCAGCAAAATAAGAAGAGGAAGTCCTTTCACTTAAAATGCATAGATAGAAAAATTTTAAGTATTTTATATTTTTTCAGAACCTAGTAAAAGTGGTTTATAAGTCTGGATTGTTTAGTGTTACTCATCTCTTAATTAGTAGTGTAGCCAAGATTTTCACAGTGAAATCAATACTTACAATAAAACCTTACATGTAACTTATCAGGGTAAATCTTATATCCTCATTTTGTGAATAACATTTCCCAATCCAAAAGGGTTAAAGGTCCGTGAACCCTGGTCACAGATGGGCAAGCCTAAAGGTAGGTATTGACTCAACCAACTACTAAATTGCATGGGAGGGTCAAGAGTCTACTTATATACTCTGATGTTAACATCTTATTCATGCCTAAGACTGGTGTCCCAGTGTTGGTTGCTTTGGCAGTCAGGATCTTTATACTGGCCTAATAGACTGAATTTTTGTTTTATTAGTGTTTAATTCATGGTAATACCTAATTTTTTAATGATTCTTATTCATTTCAGTAATGTTCTCTGTAGGGAGAAACTAATTTTTCTTCCTAGTCAGTCTTGAACCAATACTTAAACTAAATACAATAAAAGTAAATTACATTAAAAAATTATGATGCTTTTAGTTGTTGCAACAGTGTCTAATTTTCCTAAAAATTTTCTTTTTTTTTTTTTTGAGACAGAGTCTCACTATGTTGCCCTTGGTAGAATGCTGTGGCATCACAATTCTTGGGCTTAAGCAATTCTCTTGCCTCAGCCTCCGAAGTAGCTGGGACCACAGGCGCCCGCCACAACGCCTGGATATTTTTTGGTTGTAGTTGTCATTGTTGTTTGGCAGGCCCTGGGCTGGGTTTGAACTCGCCAGCTCTGGTGCATGTGGCTGGCACCCAAGCCACTGAGCTACAAGTGCTGCACCTTCCTAAAAATTTTCAAATACTTATTCTCAATTAAGAGAGAATTCTTAAAAAATAATAATAATAAAATAAAAGCCCTCAAACTGACACTGGTCTATTTCAAATAGCATAGAAGTCTTAAACCACTGTTTGAGAATCACTGCACCAAACCATGCATATTTCTGTCTCAAAGATCTTCAGAAAAAAACTGGTCTTCCCTTTTTCCTTTTGATGGTTTCTAACTCCCTTCAACCAGTTTATCCAAGAATACACTAAAACTGATAGGCAATCTAGAATTCAGCTTGCAGACCCGTTAGGTTGCATAAGATCAACTTTGTTGCTTCGGTTTCTTCATTTACCTGGATTTAGAGGGTGCCCTTTCAGGGGGACTCCAGTGTGGTGTGTTTGTAGATACCTGTCTTGTTCTGAAGAACATGTGTTTTCAAAGATGCTACGTGGTACTTCTGTGTGCCTATAAATTGATAGCTCTGTTACCACTACAAATGAAGCTTCTTTTTTATGTTACAGGCACTAGCAATGTTCTAAATCATGTTTACCTTGACCTCTTCCACCAAAAGTAAGTGGTTTAAGGTAATAGTCTCCATTTTAGCAGAGCCAGATACTCAGAACAAGAAGATGGTCTGAAAGGCAGTGGTTTTAGAAAGGCAGTGGTTTTAGTAGCAGGCATTGTGGTGGGCAAGGAGGAAAGAGAAACCACACAGGATTCCTGTGTACTGTTGGGAGAGGAAAAGCGGGGAGAGATGGAAATGAGATTGCCTTATGTGGGTTTGATCAGTTGCTATGGATTCTAAGATGCATTTTCATACCAGAGGCTGCCAGCTGTGTAAGTGCATTATTGACACGCAAAATTAGGTTCAGATTACCTGGGAAAATAATAACTATAGAGTATTCAGATTGGTCTTCAACCTGAAAAACACCGATAATGAAAGGCTCCATCAAAGTACACTCAAGAGAGTAGATTTGATGGAAAAAGGAAGAAGCAGGCTGGACAAGGTGGCTCAAAGCTGTAATCCCAGCACTTTGGGAGGCTGAGGCAGGAGGATCATAGGAGGCCAGCAGTTCAAGAACAGCTTAACCAACATACAGAGACTATGTCTCTACCAAAAAATAACTTTTAAAAAAATTAGCCAGGTGTGGTGGCTGTTTCTTGGGAGGCTGAGGCAGAAGGATCAAGACCGTGTCTCTGTTAAAAAGAAACGAATTAAAGTGAAAAGTAGCCCTACCCAATAAAGTTGTGTTTAATGGAAACAGACAAATAAAGGAAGGAAGGGAGTGAGGGAAGAAGGAAGGAAGGGGTTCTGATCCTTACTGTTGCAGACTCAATGTACTCACCTGGAAAATGGCATCATGAATGACAGTCACTGAGTACTGTGGTGGGAGAGTCAGGATTTCTGGCTTTAACCCCTGGACCCCAACTTAGTACCTTGGTAGCCTTAACACACCATCTTACCTTTCCTCCCCTCTGACTTCTCATCTGCTTGCTGAGCTCTGAATGCCCTGGAAGCTACGTCATTAGGGTACAAATGACATAATCTGTCTTCAAATCATGATTGGTTTCTGTTTATAATTAAAACATCAACATTCTCTCTAATTCCCCTTATTCTAAAAACAGGATATAAGGAAGACTAATTGCTATTAGTGATGGTTTTTAAAAATGGTGATGTTCCATGCACCCATATCCTAACATAATACTGTTCTGAGTTTTATGAGAGTATTTGATCTGAAGGCCAGTTTCAGCTGTGTGATGAGGAAGGAACGTCTATATATGACAGCTGTCGTGGGAACGGACACCCATGTGCACGTATCCACAGATATTCTTTATGTAAAATGATAAAGTGCTGGGAGTAAGCCTCATAAAGAATAGCACATAACTATCAGAGATTAGTTTTTTTAATTCACATAAGTGACAAATACCCGTTTCATCAAATCAGTTGTGATGATTCAGACCATATGACTTTTTTTCTGTAGGGAATTTTATAAACCAAGGCTATTTTTCCATTGCAAAAGTAGTACAGTCCCATGTGTGTGCCCTTCATTGTGTTTTCTCTAGTGTGATATCTCACGTGATCACAGTACAACTGTTGAAACCAGGAATTAAGATTGATAGAATGCTGTTAACTAATCTGGAGATTTTATTCAAATTGTGCCCTCCCATTGGTGTCTTTTTTTCTTGCACAAGAAAAAAACTGGATCTCCTGGATCACACAGTTATATCTTCTCAGTCCCATCTAATCTATATTTTATTTTAAAAAATTCTGGATCTCCTGGATCGCACAGTTATATCTTCTCAGTCCCATCTAATCTGTAACTGTATTTTATTTTAAAAAATTCTTTCCTTGCCTTTACACTTTGTAGAGTACCATGTACTATTTTGTAAAATGCCATTTCATTTGGTTTGCCTGATGTTTTCTCATGATCGAGTTCAGGTTGTAAATGTTTTTTACAAGAATGCCACGAATTGTGGCAAATTGGTACACAAATGGTGTACCCTATTAAGAGGTGTGATCTTTTTTTTTTTTTTAAATATATGTATTTTATTATTCTTCATTACTTTATTCCCCACCCCCACCCTCCGTGGTAAGACAGAATTGATTTACAGAAAAGAATACAGAAAACACCAAAGCTCCTGGTAGAGGGAGAGATTTCAAGTGGGGAGAGAGATGCTCTCTCCATTCCTCTCCCGGTCTTTCCCCGTCTCCTCCTCTAGGCCTCTA
>CAUYRH010062264.1:0-70041 GCA_963574655.1 Perodicticus potto
CCATCTTTTTTTAAGGCTGCATAGTATTCCATGGTATACATGTACCACAATTTATTAATCCATTCGTGGGTGGATGGGCATTTGGGCTTCTTCCATGACTTAGCAATTATGAATTGGGCTGCAATAAACATTCTGGTACAAATATCTATATTATGATGTGATTTTTGGTCTTCAGGATATATACCTAATAAAGGAATTATAGGATCGAATGGCAGATCTATTTTTAGATCCCTAAGTATTCTCCAAATACCAATAATAATAATAAAAAAAACTTGCACCCTCATATTTATATTTATTTGAAATTTAAAAAAAGAAAGAAAGTTTTAACTTACAGAAAAATAAGAATTTAAGGGTTTCCCTAGGTCTCAATAGATGGTAACCTACAGAGCTCAGGTGCATTGCAGGTGGAAAAACAGAGAGAGTGTGGCTGAGCAGTTTGGAAGCAGCTCTGGATTATTTCTTTTCTGATGAGTAGGAGTTGTTGTTCTGGCAACTTCCAGTGTGTGTAATCGCTGATCTATTTGAATGTAGATGGAGTACACGCAGTGTGTGTCTGGCTAACATCATGCGACTGGATCGTGGAAGTCTCAGTCGTTTTATGAATGCTGCATTAGTATTGCCAAGAAGATGTATGTGTGTTTCCATATATCAGGTCTTGTTCAATGTGGGAAAAATTATTGTAAAACTGAATTTTCTAACTCACATATTTTTTTATTGAGTTCCAATAAAAAGAGGAAGATGAAATCTAGGAGTGGCTCGTCTGTGTGATGATCATTTTAATTCCATTGGGAAAACTATTCAATAAAGGTGTGGAAATCGGACTACACTTCAAAAAGTATGTGTCATTTTTAGGGAATAAAAGCAAAGTTACTATAGATGTTTTCTTTCTCCTGCAGCGTTCCACCAGGTTCTGTTATATGGCCAGCTCCCAAGTCAGTCTTCACTGCTGGCCTATACTGTTCCGTTAAAATAGAAAAAAAAAAAACTGAGAATGTAGAAAGCTGCAGTGCTTCAAGGAGAATTCCTAAAGTCAACGTTTGCACTCCTCCCTGACCCAACTCTCACCTTCCCACATGAACAGGAATTGTAGCGTACGCAAGATTCTTGCTTTGCCAAATTACGTGCACTGGCTTTTCTTGTCCTTTTCTTTTTATCTTTTTCTTGTTAATCCTGAGTTGTCATAGAATTGGAAGATGATATGTTTTTCTTCCGTGGAATTCTTGTCTTTGTGTTTCTTTCTAGCAGCATCTGCTGCCGCATCCTCCATGTGTTTACTCAACGAGAACACCTACAGTGAGGCAGGCACTGTGCTTAGTACTGGAGATACATAGGAAAGAAAAAAGGGGAGGGAAAGAAAGAGAGAAAAGGGAGGGAGGGAGGGAGAAAGGAAGGAAGGAAGAAAAATCTGCTTTTGTGTAGTATGCATTCTCTACAGACAGTGGTCTGAACCAGGATAATTTTATCCTCTCCCCATGACATTGAGCCATGTCTGGGGACACTTGACATTTTTGTTTGTCACAACTGGTGCAGGGATGCTACTGGCACTTGGTGGACAGAGGCCAGAGGCACTATTAAACATCCTACAATGCACGAAATGTTACCTAGTCCGAAATATCCCTAGTACCAAGGCCGGGAATTCCTAATGTATGCATATAGTATGCTGAACATTGAATGTTAGCTGAGTATGTTTGTGTAACACAGAGATTTTCAAACTTATATATGTACCTGTCCTGGACATTCAGATGAGAGGTGGCAGAGACACTCTTAAGTGATTCTTTTGGAACCCATATCCTAAATGCGTTTGTCAGGCTCTTTTACTTGCTATCAACAAGACGGCCACTTTAAAAGAGCTTTAAAAAAATTGTATTCACTTGCCAGGCCAGGAAAGGTGGCACGTAACTTTCCAAATGGAAGGAAGGGCTATGGCAGCAAAGATACTGGGGACTGAAACCAGGGATTCTCTAATTAAAGGACTCTCCCATTCTCTTCTCTCATTTTGCTTCTCTTCTATCTTTGTACAATGCTTCCTCATGTGCTCCTATGGAAAGAACTTTACTTAGTGGAGAACAACCTCTAGAACTCCTGGCTTAGAAAACCCAGAGGCAAAATAACCTTCGAGGCATGGTATCCCTGTATCCAACAGTATGCCCAGCTTTATTCTAGGCATGTGCTCACCCCAAAAAACAATCTCTATTGCCTGAGCATGAAGTGCTCTGATTGGTCACACCCAAGGCATCACATAAGTAAAAAAGGAGGCTGGAATATTATTATTCCTAATCTCATTGCAGTGCGATGAATGGGAAATGGAAAAAAAAAATGACAGATAAGAAAAGTAAAATACATATACTACAAAGAAGGATGTAAAATCATAACCACGCTTTAAAGCAGTAATTTCAAACCATGGTAGCACTGAGATCCCTATGTTGATGCTCCCCTCTTTCTTAGCCTTTCAGGCCATCCAAAATACTTGAAATGATATTAGCACATTTATTATTTTTTCTTTTAAAGTATATCCCAAGCATTACTTAGAAACTTTTGAGATAATTAGAGATACCCTTGGATACCCAACAAGGGAATCAGTCCACTGATGGATGCATATTAACTGGACACCTACTATGTGCAGCTTTGTACTTGCTGTGTGGAGGTCGCAACAAAGGAGAGGCCACGCACCTGCCTTTGAGCTTATGTTGCACTTGGCACATAAAGCAGATGGGCCAGAAAGTTTCCCTAGTGATAGCCATCAGGCTGATCCTAGCATCTTCCATCCCTGTCCCAAAGGTACATAATGTACAAATGGTACATAACATCACCTGTGAGGTCTATAAATTGGGCTAGAGAGCAACAGCACCTGATTTAACCCCCCCTACTGATTTTACTTGTTTCTCTTCTCTTTACAGCCTCTCTGTGTTGGGCATTGTGCCGGTGTCTGCGTCTCCATCATGCTAAATCTTTTGGGTCACCATGTAATGTCAACACTTAGCCCGTTTTGCAGTCAGAACCTGAGGCAGCAAAGATCCTGGTAAGTATAGCCATAATGGCACAGGTTAAAAGTAGCAGGGCCTGGACTTGGCCTCAGCTTATCTGACTCTGAAGATTGTGGTCTTAACCCTTTCTACCTTTGTCATTTCTACCTCAGTGAGACCGCTGGGTAGTGGAAATGGTAATATAGCTTGAATATAGAAATATAGCAGTTTAAGGAAAGGAAAATTAAAAGGAAATATAGGACCACTTTTGGTACAGAGAATATGCAAGGTGTTCTTTCACCCCAGGTGCTCTGCTTCCGAGCTCAGGCCAATTACTGTGACTTCTAAGTACCAGGCAATAGCTCAGCAATGTAGTGTACTATTGCCGTCCGTGCTGAGATCCCTGACCTGCTAGTGGAGAAGAATGGGAACGAGCTTCCCTGCACCAGGTTCCGTGCTTGACTGTTTCATATACCAACTCACCTACTCCTCCCAAGGCCCCAGGACGAGTCATTGTATCCCCTCTTTATTGTGTACAAACCATCGCTCAGAATGATTAAGTAATGGGAGCTAGACCATAGATCAAAGTTGAGCCAGGATTTGAACTGGTTTGTCTCTTCCAAAAGTTTATTCCTTTGATTGTCCCTGCCCCCTACTGCCAACCTCATTCCCATCCTCACCTGAACCACACCCCTGAAAATATTGACTTATTCAACATAAGGGATTCAAAAGCACAGCCCTCTCTGTTGGCCTCTGCTGTAGTAGCATCAGGAATTTCTTTGAAGTAAACATAGGAACCTATATAGGCAACGAAGATTCCACCTGCCATGGGCAATGCTGGGGCCTCTCTGCTTTTGGTAAACCTGGTAAGTCACTTTTGTCAAGCTTCCTAAAAATGTTAACAGGGTCCTGTGTCTCCCCACATGTATTGCGACATTATCGCTTTTTAAATACAAGACAGTGGTTTCCTCCAGTGCAAAATGCATTTTCCCTCACAGTCTAAAGCACTTGTCTACTACATTATCTTAGACGAAAAGCGGAAGAATGCAGATTGAAGAGTAGACTTTATAGATCTCGCTTATTTTTGAGATAAAGGATGACTTCCAAAAAATGACATGAGTACAGAGCTTGTGTAATCTCCATACCCAGTGATTTTTCTTTGATTGATGTGCCATTAATACTTTAATTGGCAACAGGTGCAGCTGGTTGCTGGTTCCTACACTGAGAAATCTGAAATTGAACATAAGGTTCTGATAAATTAATAAACTCCTCTGCTCCAAACAGTTGTTGCTGCAAACTAACTTTCCACGGAGCACTGCTCCATCAAGCACGCTGAATTCTTTATGTTAAAAAGCAAAGTGTTACTTAATGATAAATTAAAATCACACAAAGAGCCACAGATAGAACACAATAACATCCTCCTCCCAGGGAAAAGGGAAATTGCTGGAAGGCGCAGAAAAATATGATTTATGAAATAAATTGGTTCCCTTTTGTAGACCAAAGTGTTTTGTCTCTAGATTCCACACCACATTATTAAAATAATTTTGTGATATTTAATATAAACGGGGGGAGAGTAAAGTATTTTTTTCAGAAGGTCCTTTTTCCCCATGAGGTAAAAATTAATATTGAACAGAAAACCAAGGGAAAACAAATTGTGAAGTCTCTATAAAAGATCTTAAAGTAATCTTGTGTTATATGTATTAACCCTACATGTGTTCAGACCCTTTACAATAATTTTTCTGCAAGAATTTGTCTTTGACGGACACAGAGAGTTTTGGGTACATTATTCTTAGTAAAGCATCTCAAGAATGGAGAAGCATGAATCCCATATACTGAAGTTTGATATGAGGACAATTAATGACAATTATTGACATGGTGGGGGTGAGGGAAATGGAGAACAGAGAGAGAAAGAATGAGGGAGGGGTGGGGAAAGGAAGAGCAGAGAGAGGGAAGGAGCAAGGGTGGTGGGGTCTTGAGGCCTTGGTGTGTGCCACACCTTTTGCGGGCAAAACTCGATCATAAGAGGGACTTTACCCAACAAATGCAACTAGTGTGACATGGTTTCTTGTACCCTCAATGAATCCCCAACAATAAAAAAAAAAAAAAGAAACAGACCATTTATCCTAGCCCTGGTTGTAAAGAAGAATGAAGATAAGTCCGTCGTCCCCATCTCTAAAACCAAACATGTTTGAAAGAGGATAATGTGCATTGGTATCATAGCTTCACCCTTCCACCTACCCACCTAAGAAGGCCAAAAGCTATGAGAAATCCTGATGGAGGCAGAAGGGGGTACCAGCATAGGGGCAGGGGAAAACCTGAGAGGAGAGGGACGTGGACTTCTAGGGTAGACTGGACTAGGGAGAGATTTCCAGTTGTGTCCTTTTTTCTCCCCCCATCTGGATTTGTTTATGGATCAGAAAAGCAGCACTGGAGACCCAGAGCCATCTTGGGGTCAAAGTCAGGGATGTGGAACCAGGTGAGGATGGGGAGTTGATGTCACTGAAAGACACTGAATCAAAAAATGTCTGATCTCTCTGTGGTTCAACTTGGTCTGTCAGTTTCCACCACTTCAAGAATCCCCAGTATACCCTACTCAGAAAAGAGAAGACACAGCTCCTCCCCAGGAGGCGGGATTTCTCCTTGCACTCACAGGCACAATGCAAGGAGGCACCAAAAAGCTCAATAATCAAGATAAATAGTATCTTAATGCAATCTGTTTGAGACATCAATATCAAGACAAAACTCTATACTAAGTCAAAGATCAATATTTTAAATAAAGAGTTGATATTTTTGTTTTTCCTTTACCTCAGGATCCAGTACAGCACTGGGAGGTCTTAATTTTTCCTCCTGTCAAAAGCATTGTGATATAATAGAAGGGAGGGCTGGGAAAGGGCTGATGGTAGGTCAGTCAGATCTGTTTCCTCGTGGGAAACCCTGAAAATAGTGTTATAATTCTGGTATCGGTGAGTCCAACTTTTAAAAAGTAGAAAACCTTATGCTCCGTTGTTTACAGTAGATGGCTGTACTGTCTGGTTATATCAAGGGCAATAGCAGAAGCCCAGTGAGGAAGAAAAAGAAAAACTGAAGAATCCCTCCAATAAATATAGAATATATATTATTTCTAAGAAAACATAATACATTATAAAAATTCCCATATTTCACATTCTAAAACATCAATAAATTACAAGAGAACTGCAGATGGAAATGTTTTAAGAGTACCAACATTCAGCTGTATTTGACCTATAAAAATGACTATCTCATTTGGTCCAAACTAGTGTATCATGCAAGACTATATATCCTCTGAGCACAATGCTACCACTGTACTAGTAAAAATTAATTACATATTTCAGTTTGATGATAGAGTGAAAAAAAAGGACAACAACAAAAAAGTTTGACAAATATTTCTGAAATCTTTAACATAATGCTAAACAGAAAAATTTTGCCTTTTTAGCAAGCTTGGACTAAGCTCATTTAAAAAATGCATGAGACCCATATGGTAGCATAAAGCAACCATTTAGAACACTGAAGAGCAATCGACATGGACAAAACTTTAGAGGTTGCAGTCCCGTGAGAGAAGGAAAACACTCTGAATGAATTCCACATTTACCTAGCATTTCCCCCCTGAGAATTTGCCAATGTTTTTCATGAGGAATAGAATTCTAGCAGAAAATGGCAATTCCAATGGGCTGAGAAGACAGATGCTGAAGTTTTGAACAGCTGAAGCATCTGGGACTTGAGGGGCAAAATCCTGGAAAAAAAGGAAACCACAGGGAAGTCATATTAAAAATTCTCTGTTCGAACTCTACTTTAGGATTCAGCCAATTTCTAAGCTGCTCATAAAAACAATCAGAAACTAGCAGCTGGAAGGCCAAAGGGCTGAGCTGAGATCTCAGAAGCCCTGTGGGGATGAGGAAGCAAAGATAGGACTTCAAGGCCTGCCAATGTCAAACAGTCCTGGTAAACATCCCAGGCTCTCGGCTGAGATACCAGAAGGTCTATATCCTAGAAGCAAAGGCAAAGTGAAATAGCACAGCTCTAAAATTAATCATCAACCGGATTAAGGTGATCTGCATGTACTCTGTGCTGCCAGAAGAGATCTCGACTCTAACAGAAGGAACATATCACCATCCAGACTCTATAATTTTTAATGCAACCAATACACAGTGCTCAGCATTCAGCTAAAGAAGTTAGAGCATGCTTAAAAACAAAAACAAAAACTAACAGCCAAAGCCAACCAGAAACAGACTTACAGATGATTCAGGTAGTAGAATTACAAGACAAGAGTATTGAAATAACTATGCTCAAGAAAACAGAAGAAAAGATGGAGGATTTAGGCAGGTATTTATTATGTATATTAAAAAATGATATGGAATTTATAGAAATGAAAAATACAATAACTGAATTTGGTAATTCAGTACATGTATTGAATAGCAAATTAGACAGAGTAGACTTTGTAAACTAGAAGATAGGACAGTTTAGAGTGTCCAAACCAAAGCCCAGAGAGAAAAATATGAAAATTAGGGAGAAGAGTAAGAGATATATAGTACATAGTTAAAATGTCCAATGAAGTCCCATAAAAAAAAGAGCATGAACATGATGCAGAAACAATATTTAAAGAAAAACTAGTTGACAGTTTCCAAAACTGAAAGATATCAAACTCTAGATTCATTAAGCCTAAAAATTTAAGCAGGATAAATATATAAAGAAAACCATACCTAGGAAACACATAGTAAAACACACTAAGTATCAAAGACAAAGAGAAAATATGAAAAGTAGTCAGAGGTTAAAAAAAAAGACATATTACCTTCATAGGAGCAATAATAAGTCTTAATTTATCAACAAAAAGATAATGAGTGTCAGAAGACAATGGGGGGGGAGTCTTTAAAATACTGAAAGAAAACAACTATCCACCTATAATTTTATATCCAGTCAAATTGTTCCTCAAAAATGAAGGTGATGATGTTATATCTTCTTATGCCAGAAATAGCAACGTGCTCAGATTAGGAGGAAATATCAAAAGGCCACAGGATCCAGATTCAAAGGGCTCCCACTGGCTAACTCTAAGACAATTTAAGCACCATAATAAATAAGAGTAGTAAGATATTATATCTTATTGAATAAAATAAGGATTCATGAGCCTGTACTTACAGTAAATACTCTACTGTATTAATTAAAGTGGAATGCCAATGAAAAATTCAGAGGGGATGTGGAGTTAGAAAATTGCTATTTTGCAACCATAATAATTGTACTTAAGGCAAAACTCATCGATGGATGATAAAACTACTTGGTGAAAATTCGGTGAAGAAATGGGATATTTATAAAGTGTCAAATGTCTTCCCAGAAATTACTTATTAATTGCAAAGAGACATCTTGTGCCTTCTAACGGGATGCGCTAAGAAGGAAGGATGCATTACTTATGTGTTATTACTGCCAAAAATGTATAACTCGAATATAAACATAAGGAAACCCAAATTGAGGATCAGTCTGCAAAACATCTGGCCTGTACTCTTCTAAAATGTCAGTGTTATGAGAGAGTTAGGAAGCTGGTTTTGGAAGTCAAAACAAAGATGATGAAGACCTCAACTGAAGCAATGGCAAAGAGGATTTTTAGGAGGGATCCGCAAATGTGAAATATACAATAAATCTTACATTTTCAGCATTTAAAGCTTACTTGTATGTGGCAAGAAAGAGAGATTAAAGAAGTCCAAGCTTTCCACCTGGGACATTTATTCAGAATAAGGTTTAGAAGAGCACATTTAGATGACAAGGTAAAATGAGTTCCATTTTAGCAGTTGACATACTCTGAGGTGCCTCTGAACTGTCCAAGTAGGACAGGGTTGAAGGAGAGATCAGCTAGATTGTGGAGACATCTGGTTGTAGGGAGTGGTTAAAGTCGTGGACCCAGGTGAGCATGAGAAATAAGAAGAGAAGACAGACACATGATGCTAGGAACCACCAAAGGACTGAGCAAAGAAGAAAGGACCAATAAAGAAAAATAAAAGGAAAGTCCAGGGAATTTAGAAGAGAACTGGAAGGACTATTATTCTGAGAAGCTAAGGAATAAGAATGTTAAGACCATGTGCCAGACAGTAGGCTAATATGAAAATAATGTAACAAATAATAGCAAATATGGAAGACTAACACATGATGCCTGCATCTATGAAACTCCAAAGCTTGTCAGAGGAAAAATAAAAACAACACAAAACATTTAAACCATTGAACATTGATCCATATGG
Source organism: Perodicticus potto (assembly GCA_963574655.1). Classification (NCBI taxonomy): domain Eukaryota; kingdom Metazoa; phylum Chordata; class Mammalia; order Primates; family Lorisidae; genus Perodicticus; species Perodicticus potto. The sequence goes on from CAUYRH010062264.1 coordinate 9,200, forward strand.
CTCACAATAGAAGAAAAGTCCAGATGCAGAACAGTGCAGGTATGGCAGGGGAAATCGTTCAACTCTCCCAGGGTGCCAGGGACCATGTCCCCAGAACCCCGTGGAAGATCTCTGGGTGGTCTGGAATGGCTAGTTAATGGGTGTGGTAGGAAGGTGCTTTGTGTTGGTCATTACCAACCCCAGGAAAGCCATAGGCATGCTTCAGTGAACCCAGAGCGTGCCCACCCTCAGAGAGTAGTGAAAGCTGATGAATGGGAGTCTCACACTACCTTCTGCATTTAGTCACCTCTGTTTCCAAAGAAAGCTTTTTCTCAGCCTTTTTTCATGCTTGGTCTTTTTCTTATCACATTGCTTGGCAACTGTGAAGGAAAGGGCATTCTAGGTAGGAGAATAGCATACAAGGTCATGGAAACTTCAGGAAAGTTCATGAGAAACACAGATAGTTTGGTGTCAAAAAATAAGCAGCAAAAGATAAAATTGGAAAAAAGGAAAAGGTTGGAACTCCATCAAGAAAACAGTCAGGACTGGGGATAGAGTGGTAAAGGAGATGGATGAGGAACAAGTATGCCGACAGTGCTTAATACCTGCCAGGACAATGCTAAATGTTCTACACTTACTAATTCAACTCACTCATCCCACATCTGGGTAGCTTTTGCCATTGTCTTAGTTTACAGATGAGGAAACAGGCACAGAGAAGCTAAGTGACTTGTCCATACAGTTTGTAAATAGGGAGAGCAAGGATTTGAACCCAGACAGCGTAGCCACAGAGTCTATTTGTCCCATCATCCTTAGCCCCCACATCCTGGAGCTGGAATCAGACATTCAGGAATGACAGTTGTGCTAAGTGTATGAAAGGAGAGAACAATGGGCCATGGGAACCATTTCTCAGATGGAGAAACCTTCAGCAAATCGTGGGTAAATGATCTTTTCAAGATCATACATCATCAGTAGGAGAACTCATGTCTAAATCTAGATCCCAAACTCCTAGGAGAGTTCTGGACATTTTTCTCTTCCCTAGTGTTGCAGGGTTAAAGAGGCTTGAAACCAAAAGTGGAGAAAGGAGTTAACGACTAATCAAATAGTAATGGCTTTCTGTGGGCCAGAAAGAGATCTCGATAGAAAAGCAAGTGCTTGGGGTCTAGCCTCGCCTCCCTCATGAACAACCATGAGACCCCAGGTGGGTATGTGGAATTCTGTGCCTCAGTTTCTTTCTTTGTAAAATGAGGATGTGGTACTAGATATTTACTGAAGCCTTGGCAGCCCTCACATTTTGTGACCTTAGCATCAAATGGGCCTTTTGGTTGGTTATAGGCATTTTCCAATCACCCAGAGATTTTAAGACATTCTTCAGAGGATACAAACTGAAACTTTCTGAAAGAACAATGTATTTTAAATATATGTTTTTCTCAAAAAAAAACAAAACAAAACAAAACACAGGTATCTTGTAAGAGAAAAGGCTATATATCTGTAAATAGTAAAACCAGTCCTGTTCACATTAGCAGTGCCTCAGCAGAACACTATAAACTCTTAGAAATGTTTGGTTTGACTGGAGCTAAGTGAACAAACACCTGGGGGCATGTGACTCTACTTCATACACATGCCTTGCCCATTGTAAACACTCAAGCCATGTTGATCGTTTTTCTTTTTTACCGTCCATTAGCTGCTTCTGCCTATACTTCTTAACTTCTGGTGGGTGTTTTTCTAATGAATTTGTTGTTCTCTTTATTCTTTTAAGGAGCTAGGTTGGGCAATCTTATATTTATTTATTGCCTCTCCTCAACTACTACCCGTTAGCTTTTTTGTTTGTTTGTTTGTTTTAGTATTTTTACATAGTTTCCCACTTTTGGAAAAGTCCCACGGACCAACAGCATCCTCATCTGCAAATGGGTATATTTCCAAGCATTTACCAAGGAAATTATCATTAGTTTGATTGAAGACAGTGGGTTCAAAGACTCTGGCCTTTAGCAAAGTAAAAATATTTGGGATAAATATAGAAACTAAGCCTCCAAGGACGGATAGGTATGTCTTTGGACTTCTAACAGTCTTAGACATCAAATACATCATCATTGCAACACTGGTGAATATAAATGGGCTGGCAAGATCTCTCAGATGAGGCAAAATTGAGATTTGATTGATCAACTCTCTCTGCAATATAGATGGGCTCCAACATAAATGTAAATTCATGTGTCCTAGAGAGTTATAAAGGGATTCTCAGAGAATAGTAATGTCAAAAGTAAAGTACCACTTATTGAGCACTAACTATGTGCTGGTGACATGCTAAGCACTTTACACATTTTTTAAAAGTTAATTTTTTCAACAACCTTTTCAGGTATGTATTATAATCCTCATTTTGCAAATGAAGAAACTGAGATTTGGAGAAGATGAGTAATACCCAAAAAATGAGCAAGAAAAGTCAGGTGGCCAGAAGTCCAGGATCAGCCTCAGTGGAGGGAAACCGAAGAGTCAGGAGTAATGCTCTCTCTGGAGGCAGAAACCCTTCCTCACCAATGTCCAGTATACACTACCACGATCATTCTCTTCTGAGCCCTCAGCTGCAGTGCTTTCAACATTCATATTTCTACCCATAGCCTGTTTAAGATAATCTAGGCTTTTTCTATTATGTATCAGAAAGTTGTTCCAGTGTCTACCTATTTTCCAATTTCAAAGCTTCTTCCACATTTTTAGGTATTTTTTACAGTAGGACCCCATGTCTCAGTACCAAAATGTGTATTAGTTTTCTATACCCACTGTAACAGATTACCACAAAGTGAGGCTTAAAGGCACAAGAATTTATTCTGTCACAGCTCTGGAATGAGAAGTCTGAAATCAAGGTGTTGGCAGGGCCATACTCCCTCAATAGGCTCTGGAGGAGCCCACTTCTTGCTCTTCCAGCTTCTGGTGGCTGCAGCATTTCTTGGCTTATGGCCGCATCAACCTAGTCTCCAAGGCCAGTATCTTCAAACACCCCTGAGCCCCACCTTTACATTACCTTCTCTTCCGTGTGGATCAAGTTTTCCTCCATCTCCTTCTTTAAAAAAAGATACATGTGATTGCATTTAAGGCTCACCTGGATAATCCTAGATCATTTCCTTATCTCAAAATCCTTAATTTAATTACATCTTTTGCCATAGACATAGAGCAATATTCAGAGTCCAAAGATGAGGACCTGGCACATTTTAGGGGATACCATTCAGCCTACTCTAAGGAGAAATGTCATTGTAGTTGTACCCATCACTCCCTCCTCACCTTCATGATGTTTAACAATAGTAGTAGAGGTTCACGATCCCTTGTTCGCAGTTCTGAAATCCTAAAAACTCTGAGAACAAATATTTTTCATAAATTTGCTACAAATTCAGTGGCAGCAAAATGGGATTCAAATTGGCATGAGGCTCTTTATGATCCTTATCCATCCTCTTGGCATGAATGTTTATACATTCCCTATGGATATATTAATTGTCCTGTAACTGGGTATACTACTAGGGACATAATTTTTATCATTATTTTCGTAAAATCTGAGAATATCTGTACTCAGATTTTAAAAAAATAAAATCCTGAAAATCCAATGTCAAAACTACTTATACATTTTTAAGTATTTGTTACAGTATGACCCCATGTCCCAGTAACTCAGGATTTTTAGATGAGGGATTGTGAATCTGTAGTAAGATAGGAGCTGAATGCAATCCCCAACATTTTGGTGGTGATGAACCTGTAAGACAACCGGACATTCTTAAATGACCCTAGAGTACAGAGGGAGCCTTCAGGGAGTCTTGGAACCATCACGTTTATGAATTCCTATGAGGTGGTTGAAAATGATTTCTTGGAAGGTAAGTGTCATAGATAAAAGTGAAAGTTGGGGGCGGGGTGGAAGGCCATGGTGTTCTGAAGGTAGCCCTTCCATCCATTTATTTGATGGCAGCTTTCTGCCCAATTGTTTACATTTCCCTATCTTCCCTAAGTACCAGGCTGGCTTGAAGCCTCTGTGATCAACATCTACTGCTGTGTCCATGAGAGTGGCGCCAACAGTAAGGTGGCAGCTGGCCTGCCTGGTTTGTGCCCTAAAATCCCTGTGCAGCGACCGTCTCAGGCTGTACACGAAGCCCATCAGAGAAAGTTTTCCCTCCCTTTGGCCACTTGCAGAGCCTCTTCTGAGCTCATAATCAGATGATGGATGTTATGGCCAGGAGAATCTCAGGTTCTGATCTCTTTCTGGACTCATTCTCACCCTGTTGACACCACTACCACCACCACCACCACCACCCTCAGTTTCCCTTTCAGGTATTGTCCAGACTCCCTTACACCTTTCAAGAATAGATCTTATGATTCCCAGTTCCTTCCTCCGGAATACACACACACACGCTCATTATGGAGAAGGCCCCTTCAGTACCTTCAAAGTAAGGGTCTCCTAATGATGTATAATCACACAGGCACAAATACACTCAACCTTACCTTCTTTGGAAGGATCTAAATACAGAGCCTTAGAGATTATTTTTTTTAATTTTTTTCACTTTTAGTTTCTAGTGAGTATCTAACATACTCTTCCTGGGGCAGATATTATGAAAACGTATAACCTTGGTCAAGGAGAATGTGGATAGCTGAAGAGGGCAAATCCATCATGTCAACCAGAAAAGAATTACTCAAAAAGTATGCACTACTTTGGAAAGATGGAGAAAGTCTAGTAGCATCATTTCCCTTTGGAAAAGATAATATATTGTTTATGGAGATATCCAGGAGGAAATCGTACTATCTAACTTGGTGATTCACTCAAGTTTGTCATAAACATTCGTCTCCTTTCATTTCTGTTTATCATCAATACAAATGACGTCCCTTCATGGTCTGGAAGCCATTTTACATGAGTCTCTAAACTCTTTATTGGTATTACAAAGAAATGTGAAATTCCACAGATGTAAAATCTCTTCCAAGCAACAAAACATACTTTTAAAAAGCCAAAATGTGGAAATAAAATTATAATAGTTTTAATGAAAATATATGGATCACATTGCCCTGTTTTCATAGAGAATGGATAGGTAGTATTTAACTTCTGGAAATTTGATGTGCAGTGATTCCTAATCTCAAGGTTAAGGCTTGAAATACCCATGTGATTAACTATTAACAGAGATAGAGAGAGAGAGAGAGTGACAAACAAGTGTTCCCAGGTGATTCTGGCAGCAGCTTAACAGGCTTCACAAGATTTCCCAGACCTCTGGTCTTAGTTTTGTCCTACAACTCACCACACTCATACACTGTCCTCTCCAAATGTCTGCAGCACAAAACACCAGCCAGCCCTGGTTCCTCAGGATCCACGAGGAAAATGGGAGAGCTCCAATTAGGAAAAAAAGGCAGACCAAATTTCTAGAGTGTCTGAGAAAATATACCTAATAGCAAGTTTTCTAAATATATTTTGAGCAATTACAGCAACATTTGAATAAGTCCACAGCATCCTAAGGGAAATGGGGACTGTTCATTAGAAGTGACTGCTTCTCTGCTTCTAGGGAAAAACATCGTCTTGGAGTTAGAGGACCTGGGATCCAGCCCCCCATCCCATTCTTTATTAACTGTGCTGTACAGGGAAGACATTTAACCTCACTGATCCTCAACCTTCATCTATAACAATTCAAAAAACAATAATAGCCCTACTATTACAATAAAATAGTAATACTATTACTATTACAACATATGAGAGTACTTTGAGACTACTCTATCTCATGAGTAAATATATAGAACTTTGAGACTATCATGAGTCAATATATAGAACTTTTTATAAATCCAAAGTATAACACAAGTAAATACTTGCTATCATAAATGACATGAAGATTCTCAGAAGATACACGAATGGCCAATAAACATATGAAAAACTACTCAAAAAAAAAACTGCTCAATGTTACTAATTATCAGGGAAATGTGAATTAAAACCACAATGAGATATCATATTACCCCAGTTAAAATGGCTTTTATTAAAAAGTCCAAAAACAATAGATGTTGGTGTGGATGCAGAGAGAAAAGAACACTTATGCGTTATTGGTGGGACTGCAAATTAATACAACTTCTACGGAAAACAGAATAGAGATTCCTCAAAAAACCTAAAAGTAGAACTATTATTTGATGCAGCAATCCTACCACTGGATATTTACCTGAAGGAAAAGATGCCATTTTGTCAACAAGACACCTGCACTTGAATGTTTATTGAAGCACAATTCATAAGCGCAAGAAGTGGAAATAACCCAAGTGACCATCAATTCATGAGTAGATTAACAAAGTGTGGTATGTGTATACTATGGAGTACTACTCAGTCATGAAGAAGGATGGATTAAAGCCTTTTGCGACAATTTGGATGGAATTGGACACCATTATACTAAAGGTGAGGTGTCTAAATGGGAAAACAAACATCACATGTACTTGCTATTAAACTGGAACTAACCAATGAGCACACATGTACAGAAAGGGAATTGAAATCGAATGGGTAAGGGAGTGCAGGAGGAGGGATGGCCAAAAACCTACCTAATGGGTATAATGAACACTACCTGGGTGATGAGCACACTTATAACCCTGACCCAAGTGGAACGAAGTTGTTACATGTAACCAAAAACATGTATACCCCATTTCCTTTTTACTTTCAAAGGAAAAAAAGCTAGAAAAAGCTAATAAATTATGAGATTCTTCAATGTTAATTAAAACAGCACTCCCGTATCTTTATAACCATATAGGACAAAACATCTCAAAAGTGTCCAACATAAGGCTAAAACCTAGGACAATTACTGAGTCATTAAAACTTACACAGGTCTGGATTTGGTTGGGGTTTGTTTGTTTGTTTGTTTGTTTTTGTGGTGCTGAAACTCTGGGAGGAAACTATAGATTAAACTTTTGATGGAGTTTTCTATCATTTAAATAAAAACCTTGAGCCTCCTTTGACATTTGTGTAGAGCAGAAAAATGAGAGAAACAACATTTCAAAATGTGGTTTATATGTGGTTCAAAGACTATATTCCTTGAATAACCACAGGGTATGAGGGAGGGGTGCTAATTCCAGTGACATGGCAGGTTAGAAAAACAGAAAGACTTGATTCTTGGTGGTTGGAGAAAAGGCAATGTCTTGGCCTCTGATGCTTACTATGGACACAATTACAAGAAAAAAAAAGAGAGAACAAAAATAGTCCATCAGGTATTCATAAAGGCATTAAGTAGCCCCATAGCTTCCAAAATCATCTGAGAGATGTCTGCAAAACTTTTCTGAAAGATTCCATTGATTCCATGATGCTGAAATTCCCATCACCTGCCAGTGTGAAAGAATGTCAGGAAATAATAACTTTGTTTAATATTTATGCTATTCCCTCTTATTAAATATAATTAATGTGATCGGTTTTTGTATTACTCTGTTTAATTATGTATGTGTACTTGAAGAGCCATTATACTATACCTGGTTATTGTTTATAGTGAATTCAATATGGAGTTTGTATTCATGCCTGGATAAAGTTGGGCACAAGTCCCTGTGTCAAGAACAAAATCCTCTTCTAAGTCATTCTCACCACAAGAAAATCAGGTTTACTTTACAGCCTATTTTCCTAAATGCAAATATACCTTCTTTGTTATGAACGTAATTTAATGTTTTCTTAATGGGTTGGAGTCATAACCGAGAGTTAGGAAAGTATAGAAGAAAAAAGTGAATGAGGTGTCACCAGAGCTGATTTTTATAAGTCAGGAGGTTAGTTTTCTTATCAAACTGCTCTTCTGAAGTCCATGGTGAACTTGAAGTTGTGGAAATCAAGTGTTTCTTCTTTCTTGACCATCTACTTAATGTTGCTCTAATAACTCTCAGTCCACTTAATACTGCTATAACAAGCTCTCCTTTCTTGCAATGCTCCTTTCCTCTGTTCATGCTGCCCCTTGCTCATTGTTTTCCAGGTACCCCTCTGACTGTTTCTCCCCACTCTCCCAAGCTGGCTTTTCTTCCATTGTTCATCCTTTCTTTGTACCATTCTTTACCACCCTAGGCCTTGTTCTTTCTTAGGCTGCTTGGTCTCTCTGAAAAATCCCCATCACTCTCATGGATGCAACAATTCCCTATATGCTAATGGCACTCCAAACTGCATCTCTCTCACTAAATGATCTCTTCATATACTTATTTGGATGCCAGTAGGACGTTTCAACCCAAATGTTCCATAGACTCCCCAAGTTCAATTTATCTAAAACACAATTAATTAATCTCTCTCCTCCTGTGGTTTCCTCCTCAGTTAACAGCTTCATTATCCCTTCCCTCCCAAGGGTCATCAACTTTGAAGTCTTCCTCATCCAATCAGATCCTAGTCATCTCTGTCATGCTATCCTTATAGCATCCTCGCAATTTTGACCACCATTTCCTTTGTTCAGGCTTTTATGTATCAGCAGAGAGGAGAGAGAAGAAACTAACATTTTTGAGAGCTCACTAGACACTTTATATATTTCCCATTCATTCATTGAAGAGCTATAAAAACTTCACATTATAAAAAATTGGGGTCGCAGAAAGGTTATAATATTAGCACAATATGAGATAGCTAAAATGGAGTTAGTCTGATGAGAAATCCCAGTCTCTTCCCATCTCCTATCTTGACATTTTTCCTTCATTCCGGCTAGTCTCTCTGTCTCTGGTCTCTCAGCATGTTTCATGGAGCAACTCAATGGTGTATGGGCCAGGTTTTACTTTGTTACCTTCAAAGTACTGACCAACATGTTAAATGTTAGAAAGTCCTCCCGTCCTCACCCTACTCCCCCCCTCCCAAAACACAGTGTATCTTTTCTTTAAAACATTGGTGCATCCTGAAATGCAAAGGCCTTGTTCTTATACAGCAATAACCCTATGACTCAGCCCAAGTGGTGGGTGCTCTCTGTGGGCCTGGCAGTCCCTGGGCAGTGCACCAGGCTCTATCATCCCAGGGGTCTGTCAAGTGCGTCCAGTGTCAGTTGCCATTTATCACAGAGCTTACACTATCACACTTCCAAGAACCAGTTTCTTCCTTTATTTCTATTTGTGTCATCCCATGGTGGTTTGAGTTTGCAGTCCCTAGCCTCAAAGTGTACTTGTCAGCTCGGGGTGCCGTGGCAAAATAGCATAGAGTGGGCGGTTTAAATAACAGAAACTTACTTTCTGTTACAGTTTTTGAGCTGAGAAGTCCAGGCTGCCAGCATGATAGAGGTCTGGTGAGGGGTCTTGTCCTGGCTTACTTCCTGTGTCCTCATGAGGCCTTTCCTCAGTGGATATAAACAAACAAAAACATCTCTCTTCCTTTTCTTATAAATTGGGGCCTTACCCCATAGGAACTCACTTAACCTTAATTACTTCCTAAAATCCTTATCCTCAAATGCAATCACTTTGGGTTAGTCCACATCAATAAGTTGAATAATAATCATTTTTAAGTACCTGCTACATACCAGATACTATTGTCCATTCCATGAATTATCTAATGCAATCTTCATAATAACTCTATGAGGTGAATACTTCATATAATTTTCTACATTTCCCAGATGAGGAAGCTGAGAGAGGTTACAGAGACAGAACTTGAACCCGGGTGGTTGTGTTCTTATGTATCTGTTGCATTTTGACTTCCTCTGAGTTTAAAGGCTCAGCTCTGTAATCCAGACTGAGCATTAATTTTCCCCTCACATAAAGGAACCTTCAGCCATTTTGTGAATGTTCTTCATGGTTGGCACTTCTTTCCCTTAGTTCTTGCTCTTTTCTTTTCCTGAGATGCCTTCTCTCCTTTTCCCAAAGGGTAATGCAGACTTCTGCTTGCCCTCTAAGACCCTGACCAAGTTCTATCTCCCCTGTGACCTTTACCTGTCTTCTGAAACCCATGACATATATGAGCTCTCTCATCTTAAGGCTCTCCAGACAGTTTATTCTTTATTCCTGCTCTAAGTGTTACATAAGCCCATTGCATTATAGAGGGGCAGGTGGATGGATATATATGTGTTTGTGTCCCCTTGAGAGAAGATCCATGCCCTTCATTATTTTATCTTCAAGGCTAACAAACAGAAGGTGCTCAAGACATGTTTGTTACAGCAAATCAAGTTGAATTAACCTGATAACCTCTGAAATCCCTTCCAGACTAAAACCCTGTAATTTTGATATGTCTATATGGGGCACACATGCCTCTCCTTGAAATGCCCTCATTCTGTTGAACTTATAATTCTTTTTATCAATCCCTTTGATTTTTAAGTTTTTACTTATCCAAAATCATAATCAGGGGCATTATTTTTCCACTGCCTGTTTTGACTGGGGGATGGGGGAGACAGAGGTATACCTAAATAGGGATGTTTTCTTCTATCATAGTCTGGTTTCTGGAAGTCCTGTTTTCACCTAAGTAAGATATTGCTTGTTCTTACCTTTTTCTCATATTTCTTGGGGCTTTTTTTTTAACATCCCAGAATGAAAACAGAAACTCAAGCCTGCCTAAAGTGGATGCAACCTTAGAGCTGAGTCAGAGAGTGGTGTTATCCTGGCTGAGACAAAGCCCTACACGGAATGTGCCCTTTCAGAACCCCAGTCCAGGTGTCAGTGTGTGAGCCTGCTAGTGAAGTGTGTTGTATTGAGAGCGTCTTGTACACATGGTGCCTTCCTGCCCTGATCACCCCTTGACATGTGTGTCTCTCAGGGGTGGGTATGTGCCTGTAAGGAAAAGGACAGAATTCAGGATCTAGGAGGAGATGAGACAGCAGGAGAAAGGGAAAAGCCAAAGATTCGTGCACAGCTCCATCCATTTGTCTCAGCCTGCAACTCCACTGTCTCATCAGATAATAACTTTGTTTAGATAACATGGTGCTTTTACAGAGTACTGCTGCCACAGAAATTATCTGATTTCACCGCTGGTGTAAATTCATAAAGTATCATGATTCTTAAAAAAAAAAAAACTGAATGAAATAATTTTACTGAATTCAATCTGTTAACTATATATCCTATCTTTTTTAAATTATTGTTTCAGATTGATATGAGGGCACAAATGTTTAGGTTACATTGTTTTCATTTGTAAGGTAAAGTTCAAGTTGTAGTTGAGCCCTTCACCCGGGGCATGCTGAACACCCTCACGTTGTGCACATTAGGTGAGATCCCATCAATCCCCCTCCCTTTTTTCTCCTTCCTCTCCCTAGACAATACTTGTATTTGTCTTTCAGGTGGGCATCCAGTTGTTTATATATTGGTTTCATATTATTGTACATTGGATAATTTTTTCCTCGTCTTCACAAAGAAGAAAGTGTTTCAACTTCATTTCAGGCAAATGCAAAAGATGTGAAATCTCCATCTTTTCTTACTGCTGAATAAATAGTAGTCTATGGTATACATATTTGCAGTTTGTTAAGCCATCACTATTCTTAGCAATATCCTCATTTTATCAACTCTCGGGTTTAAAAAACATGCCTATGATTCCAGTGCTGATTTAATAGTGGAGCCAGTATTCAAATCCTGATGTTCCAACCTCCATCCTAGACGCTTTCCTTAAGACTACAGCATCTCAGATTTGCAGTGGCCAAGTGGTTGGCATTCCATTTTCGGTTATTCCCATTGGTGTCCTCAAAGCCAGAAGATCATAAAGCAAGCCCACAAGCAAGAGCAGCAAAAAGATTCAGATCATTCCCAAACTAAAGAATCAGTGTTTGGGGATTCGAGAGCTAACTGGGAAATAATTAGGATATAATGATGGTGATAACCAGGGAAGTTTTCATTACTGTCTCCCATGTCAACATACCAACATCTCTGCCTCTTTGAGAAGCCACCATTTGGATAATGCCTTTAATTCCACCCTGGGCAATGCACCTGGTTGCCCTTGCAGGCTTTGCGCTGCTCGTGACCCATGCATGATCACGGGTATGTGTAAAATCCAGTTGGAATTTGGCATGACGGAAGAGGAAAGGTGTTGGTTACTGAACCAAATGACATCCCTGCCGGAGATATCAGCCTTTTAAACTAGGCAAATTAGCTAGTCGAAGTGCTCAGCCCCCATATCCCTCTGCGCTTCCCTTTATGTGTGTTAGTTTTTGCTACATTATATTAAAACAAATATTGTCAGGCCTCTATCCTGAGTGGTTGCCTTTTTGTCAGGGACTGTGTATTGCCATTGTCTAATGTACTGCCTGGCAGTGAGAAGAGCCCTAATCCCCAATTCTTATGTTCCCACATAGAAACCTTCATGAATACAACTCCCCAGGCTTCTCTCTGCCTCCTTGTCCACTGGTTTTCCTCCCTGAGCTTCCCTTGGAAAAGGCGAGATTTCTCTAGTTGGCAAATTTAGCAGAACAAACATGGAACCCATCGCAAGACATCAGCCTACCTTCAGGAACCCACATTCTCACTCCACTGTACTGAAGATACATTTAGCTTCGAGACTTCTGACTATCTTAGCAAGTCTATATGCCATTTCTTCAATCAGCTCTATGAGGAGAAGCTGATATTTTTGATCTGCATATCTCTGAGGATGCACTATGAAATGGCTCTAAACAAGAGGCAGGGAAGGTTAGTGTTATTTATTGAGACTCTAAACCCTTCTGAAGGTACTTAAGAAATGTTTATGGATGGGAGAAATTAATGAATGTAGGTGTAAATAGGATGTCTGGCCAATATTCTTTATAATGGTACATTTCTGGATGGCTTACCCTGTGTTCAGTGGGAACTGAATTTAATTGTCAGGAACTTGCACACTTGAGTCTCACAAATATATCTGAAATGTACCTCTGTTAAAAAAGCCTTAGCACTATGAATAATTAGAGCAATCTCTAACCTTTAGCGAGTAAGTATTATGGGCTCTTCCATATGCACCCCAGCTATACATTTCTGAATTGTGTCAACATTTGACTGATACTTAGCCTTAGTCTAATATTCAATTAGAAAGTTTCCTTTGGAATGGCCAGCCTGAAAAGCTACTCCTGCTTTTCCATGACTGTACTGTGTGAGTTAGTAACCCTATTTTTCCTATGTGTGGGCTTATGTGCAGGGAAGTTAGAAAAAGAGAGAAAGAAGAAGTACGCGCTTGTGATTAGAAAATGTGAAGGTTTCTGACTAATCATTACAGAGAGCTTGGTAATTTACCCTGAGGTATCATCACAGTAATTCTCCTGATCTGTCATTTTCAATTACAAAAAGAATTAGGACAGTGACCAACATGAGGTGATGAGAACCCTCTCCCCACCAACCCCACACACATTTCCAGAATGTGAGAGCCAACAGACATTAACGCCCCCCAAGAAGCCAGTAAGAGCAGCCCACTGTTACAAGTTCTTTTCAGTTTATATTATGTGACCATTGGGGAAAAGGAAGGAGGGAGGGAGGGGCTAAGTCACACATCTAGGTTTTGTGGAAGTTACTTTGGGTTGTGAACACTTCACTCCTGTTATTGGAAGGGAATGTCAAGGCTGGTCATTGATGACTGGGGCTCAAGAGTAAGACTCCTCTCTCTCCCTCCCTCCTCCTGCAGAAAGCAGGATCCTCCTCCAGCAAGTCGCCCACTGAGGGGCCTTGTCCCTAGCGCTGCTGCTAATGACGGCTTCCTCACTGGGAGAACTGCTGCAGCTACAGCCGCTGCCAGAAACGCCTGGCGCCGGACTCCCCTCCAACTCAGCGCTGATGCCATTACACGTCCTACAACAGCTGCACGGGTCCGCAGTGAGCCATCTGAGCATCTCAGAACGGATAAAGAACTGCCATTTACTCATGCCCAACGCTAATCCAAACATGGTCTTTCACAAAATGATCTAAATAAAATGGCCAACTGGGCAGACAGCAGAAAGTTTACCGATGAAGCTTTCAGGCAGAACTTCTTGTCCCCTCCCCCCAAAACCCTGTGCAGCAGATTCACACACAGAAAGGGGCATGGGGGAGGGGGGATGCCATTTTAGTTTTTCCTTCAGCATAATACCGTGGGTTTGCTTTATTTCTGGTCTACATAGTTACCTTCAGGCCACCTCTTTCTAGCAGATACTCTGTGTCAGTGGTCACACTGTCATATCCTTTCACCCACAAGCAGGTGTTAAGCACCTGCTTAGTAAGGACCTGGTGTATAGACATAATTAATCTCTTTTTTTTTTTTTGGCCGGGGCTGGGTTTGAACCCGCCACCTCTGGCACGAGGGGCCAGCGCCCTACTCCTTTGAGCCACAGGCGCCCGCCCGACATAATTAACCTTTAATCTATCCCGTCCTCTCCTTTAATAGTCTTGTGAGACAGATATTCATACAGGGACGTACAAACACATTTTCCAGGCTTTGCCTGCCGTCTACTCAGGTCACTGCAAGGTTGCAAAGGAAAAAGTGTCCAGCTATCTTTGGGAGAGTCAGGGCAGGGAATAATTCACAGAGGATTCCTACTTAAAGATGACCCAGTGGTTTTCCAGTGGGGTTTCTCTGCGTGCCCAGGGGCCTCAGAAAGTGAGGTGTGCCCTTCCTCTGCAACTTCAACCTGGAAGCATCATTCTTTACTGATTTTAGATACTGAAGTGTCAAAGGATGTATTGCTACAAAAAAAATGATTGTCAACACCTGGCACACAAATTTCTCAAGGTAGATATTTTATTTAGGAAAAGAAGCAGAAATAGGAATTAGTGATGGTCAGAGAGGGAGAGGGGGCACCAGGGAGGAGCCGGGGGACAAGGGGTCTGCAGCCAGAGGTAGAGTCCAAGTTTTACAAAAGGACAAAATCTTTGAGCAGCATCAAATAGGAATTTTTAGTTACTGGCCTGTAAATCCCGTCATTGTCCCCCAAATATTCAGTAAATCCTTGTCAAACTCCTGAGCTCAGGTGATCCACCGCCTTGGCCTCCCAGAGTGCTATGATTACAGGTGTGTGCCACTGTGCTAGGCCCAGTAAATCCTTCTGTACACACACATACACACATAAAGACTCACATGAGTGGTGGTGATTTTTGGTTTTGTTTTTAATGGAAATTAAGGTAAAGAGATAAATGTTGCACTTGAATCACTGAGGAAATTAAGGTAAAGAGATAAATATTGCACTTGACTCACAAGGCAGAGACTGAGGACTGGAAATGGAGCCCATAGGATGAGGGTCCTGAGCATTGTACTTCCACCAGGTGTGGCCTGAGTCTTAAGATCTAGAAAAGCTCTTAAAGGCCAAGGACTCCCTAACACCTGAGCCACAGGGCTAAAATTCATCTGAAAAAATAAAAGTGGGTTACATCTGAAGGTAAAGCTAGCTTGAAAGCCATTTATTTAATCCAAAGACTCCATTTTATTGATGAAAAATCACAGGACTTCATTGTATTGATGAAAAATCTTCACCCAAAGAGGTGAAGGGACCTGTGTGGGGTCATTCCTCAGCTCTTAATGGGCAGACTCAGGACTGGAACCCAGTTCTCCCAACCCAGGAGAGGCCAAGCCTCTTTCCACTAGGCAAAGTTCCAGTTCAGGAATCTGCTCTAACCATGGTACTTACAGGGAGCACAGGGGGATTAATGCCAGGTCGTAGTCTCAGTCCAGGGGAATAGCATTGCACAGCAAAAAGAATACAAGCTCTGGAATCAGAGAGACTCCATGGATTTTGCTGTGCAATCTTGGGCAAGTGACGTATCTCACTGAGTCTCAGGTTATCAATGATTTATGAAGCAATAATAATTATCATGCAGGATTTTAAAAAATAATAAAGCAATATATATAAAGCATATGCCACATAGTAAGCAATGGATAAATTGCACCAATTATTATTGCTATCAAATGGAGACCTTTACAAATGTACAAAATTTATTGGTAAGTGATTTTTTTCTCAGTTATAAAACTAATACATTTTCATCATTAGTAATTGAGAAAATACAAAGAAAAGAATTTTAAAAGAGACATCCCATATTCCTGCTACCCTGAAACAACCACGTTAACATGTTGATGTATTTCAACAAGAATGATTTAGAATGTGCCATTTCTTGTGCCTTGTAACCTTCCAATAGCACTCAATTTAGAATAAAAAATTGGCAGGAACACGGTCTTTTCTAAAACCAATTTCTTGTTTGTTTTGTACTTTAGGGGGTAGTAGGAGGAAAGAAATTATATACAGATATAAACTATGTCAATACAAACATTATCACATTTTAAAATCATATTTTCATCCTTTTTTACAGCTAGATTTGCAGAATGCTTTATGGCCCCTTAAAAACATTCCCACGTAGTATCTTTTCTGATGCTTTTAATAGCCCAGGGCACTAGGTACTATGACATGGGTATTATACATATTTTACAGATAAAGAAATTGAGGATCAGAAACGTTTAATGATTTACTCTCGGTCTTTCAGGTAGTGAGAGTTTGGACTGAAGCCTAGGATTTCTGACTCAAAAGGTGGTACCTACTCAAAGGTGGTACCTCTCTGCTAATTATCCTTACCAAGGAGAACTCTCTCTAATTAGCCTAATAATCTGAACGGCCTCAAAGACAGACTGAGCTCACTGCACCGGTGAAAGCACTGGAGTGCCAGTCGGGAGATGCGGGTTGAACGTGTGTTTTGGTATTGGCAAACCCCTCTCTCCGGGTTCAAAGGTTCCTCCTTTGTTGAATGAGAGGAGATGACCTCTTGGGGAAAGGGAAGCATCTTCTAATACTAACTTCTATTATTCTAAGGCACATAAAATATGTACATCCTTCTAACCTGTGAAAACATTGATGCTTCTTTTTTAAAAAACCTGTGAAACTCTTAAAAAATAACAGTGAAACATTTCCTACCTAGAATATCAATCTCCGATGTGACCCAGGCTACCTATAGCCCCTGTGAGAACTCCTTTTGAGGTCTGCAGTGCTGGGGGGCCCCCGTTTGGCAGGGAGAACTCAGCCAAATGTAGTAATCTCCAGTGGAATTCCACATGTGGGATATCTTTTGCTGAGAATATGATGTTCACCCAATTGAATCCTGATGACTGTTTTATGATGTGCTACCTCGTTATGAACTGGATGTCAATTTGGGATTTTCAGAACACATATACCTTTTGGATCAGATTTTATGAGAGATTCTAAGAGATTGGCTAAGTACTCTTTGGGGAGATTGGGAAAGAATCACTCAACTTAGTTTGACCCAGTATGGGAGACTGGATTCTTAATCTAAGAAACGTCCCAGCCCCTGCTAACTACAGACAAGTTGCTATCCCTGTCCTCCTGGTTTTGGACTTTGCAGACTTGAGACTACAGGAAGGAATTTCTCCCCATTCCAGGAAGGACACGAGACCAGCTGGACACAGGACCAGCTCTTGTGCTGCAAAGGGAGCAGTGTGTTACACAGATTCCTTTCCCCCGCTGAAACAGCAAGGTCCTTCTCTGAACGCATTCCATTTCCTAGATAGTTCAACAAACTTGAAGTAGATTATCTTCTAAGCCACACACCTAACCATGAAATCATGTGTTTTCCTGAAGGACTATTTATATTTCTTAGCCTGACTGTCAAGGCCCTTACCTACCTAGACAGCCTCTCCTACAATTCCCCTGCCCAGGCCTACCTATCCTGACAGGATAAGCTCTGTGCTCCCTGCCTCATTCTGCCCATGAGAGAAAGAACTCCCACCTCCTTGCCACCTACCTCAGACCTTTACATTCTTCAAATCCCACACACAATCACACCTCCTCCAGGAAGTCTTCTGTGATTAGCACGTTAGCACACATTGATAGCTGTCATCTTTGATGCTTCCAGCACCTTCTATGCCCACCATAACTTTAGTTCTCAGCTGCACGTAGTCCTTCCTTTATCACGCAGCTACATCACATGTGTACTGTAGAGCTCATTAGCTCAGCCAGATTTTTTAAAGAACAGAAACGCTGACATTTATTGGTAGCTGATTGTCAGGGCACATTTAGAGACAGAAGAGCATAGGCTGGAAAGGCCGGGCTTTGCTGTCAGCCGCCTTGGTGTGATCCCAGCCATGTTCCTTATTAGTGTCTGACCTTGGCCTAATATCTCGGTGGACCTCTGTTTTTCCATCTGTAAAATGGGGAAAGCACCAGTATCTGGGGGATTATAGGAGTTTTTTCAAGTAACATGCTTAGAATAGGACCCGGCATGTCTTAAACTACTTAATCAACATCGGCTATTGCCAAGAGGGAAGGGCTCCATCTATTGCATGCTCTGTACGGTGGACTGTAGGGCACAAATTCACCTATGCCATCAAGGAATGGAAGTTAGGGGGCAATGAAGCAGACCTGGCCTCAAATAAATCATCAAACTGCACCATCATCTGCATGGCTGTAGAGGAAAGCACGGGAAATCGTGCACCTCCTCAGTGGCTGACACGAGGCAGCGCCATACTAGGGGCACGATCCATGAGGAATGATGATTTGATTTGAGTGGTGCTGGTTGAAATCTATTAAGTTAGTAATCACAGACACAGTACCTCAAAAGAGTCCTTTAGTGGCTTTATAATGCAGAAACCACAGACGGGTTTAATTTGGCAGTGTTATTAAGCAAATAAATGGATTTTTAGATATTTAACTTCTAATCATATGTGAACTTCAGGAAGCTAAATGCTCCAATGACACCGCTAAATGCCTCTTTGTTATAAAGCCATGGTTTAACTTTTGAGGCAAAGTTGAGGGCCTAAATTCAACCCCATTAGTTCATATTTTGTCTAAAATGCAGTTTATAATGAAGCCAGCAAATTAGGTCCCTTGACCATAAACCTCACAGAAGGAAAGCAAACAGAGCATGAATCAAAAAGCCTTTAGACAGCAGTTAGCTATTAGTAACATATAAATTAAGTGTAAAATCAAAGTTGGAGGGAGTAAGTTCAGTGGTCATGGTCTCAGTGTAACTTAACACAAACAACCCGAGTACAAATAATAGCAATAAAAATTGAAATGATAATAACGTAAACTCTTTTATTATATTTTTGACAAAATGACAAACTACAGCCACTGTCCTTAAATTGTCAGGCTATACAAAGTGGTTACGGCCCATAGGATGTCAAAACATCTTCTATACCTCATCTGTATTTTTGAACAATGGGGTGAGTCACGATTAGTTACAATATGTGATTCTTTTACCACTGGCCATTTGTATCACCAGAATTGCACAACTTGCCTGAATCATGTTAATTAAGTTTCGTCTGCTGCTATTTAAAGTTATTTATTAAATAATTCTCTTCTAGAGTTATATAGAGTAGGATCTTGGCCCTTTGTTTTAAAGGGAATTTGAAAACTCACTCACACACGGTCAATTGTTTTCCTATGTATTTAGAGAACATTAGAACACATTGCAATTGCTTGGTGAACTGGGGAAGCTTTTTCCCAGACTCTGTGGTCTATTGGTCATATTTATATTGATGGAGACTTTAGAGCATGGATTATTGAGCTAATAGGCCACAATGACTCACTATTGTGTACATCAGAACCGTCACATCCATTTATAAGGCCGATCTGTCCCATGTGACTGAAGAGAAAGAGACACCAGAGAGGAGCAGTGCCTGTGGCTCAAGGAATAGGGCGCCGACCCCATATACCAGAGGTGGCAGGTTCAAACTCGGCCCAGGCCCCAAACTGCAACAACACAGAAAAAGAGACACCACACCGAATCCTTTTTGGAAAAAGCCACCTGACAAGCACTGACGTTAAAATTATATAAATCATCTGGCCGAGAAACTTGTACTACTCCAACGCACATGGCTCGTAGTGGCCTATGTATGCTTTTGTGAGAGTTCTAAAAAAGCCCATAACCAGTACATTTGTTTTCTATTTTTGTGCCTTAAAAAAGAAAAAAATGCAAAACCAACCAAAGGACTGAATTGTTTGTTGTTTTTTTTGTTTGTTTTTTCTTTTGACAATTTGTGAAAAAAAAAGAAAAAGAAGTTCACTTTAAGGCTGAAACTTTGCATGCCAAGTTTTTGCTTGGGACTAATTTTTATGGCTGAATTATAAAGCCCCTGGGAAGCGGGTGAGGGGTTTTCAAATGAAAAAGCTGACACAGCTGTACCCACAGTGGCCAGAAGGGAGGTGCTGTGATGCCTGTGGCGACCTTGTCTGCGTCACTGTAGCTTGAGAAAGAGGAGTGGCAATGCCTGGCCCTGCGCACTACACACGGCCTCTAAGTCTGGGTCTATCCATATATTATGAGCTGGGGTTTGCACCGAAGCTAGCCCTGACTATACTTGGAGATGAACCATCTAACCGTTAGGAAAGAGGGCAGACTTATTTCCTGACTTCTAATAGATTCCATCAGCCCAGAGACTCACCTTCCACCGGATTTAACAATAGCATCCACCCACTGAAAGCGAAAAACAGTCCCAGCTTCCTCTTCAATAGTTTCTTTAAATCTTAATTTTCAACAATTGTCTGCTGGTAAAACTAGAAAAGCTAATGATAAGCTGTTTGTGCAGATTAAATGATAATGTGAATTACTTGGATACGAGGATCTAGGAGAAACGGAATTACTCGTAGTCTACATCACTACTACAGTTTTAAGGTGGAAATCTAGTGAACTGATTTGGAGGTGAAGTAGAAAGACCACAGAGGGAGGCTTGTGAGGCAAGGAGGGTGCTTTTCCTTTCTACCTTCTGAGGGATGCTGTTCAATAAACACTCAAGGACAGCTGTGTCAAAAGACTGAACTTCAGAGCCCTACACCCTTCTCATTGTCTAAAACGACAACCAATAATTTACTCATTCATGTTAATAAAACCCGCAAAATCTATGGAAACTACTATCTGATATTCCTAGGGTTTCCATATTATCATTCAAACTTTCTAGATTCCAACAGTCCAGTTCTGAATTATTATGATGATGCTGAATTAAAAGAACTCCGTGGGGTCCTTAGACCAGGGGTACGTTATGACTCAGGTAGTTCTATTAAAACTAGTAACTATAGCTCCACAAAAGCATCATATTTAAAAAAAAGAAAAGGAACAAAACTTGTTTCATTTAATTTTTCCAGAGAGTCTTGATTCTATTAAATAAAAGGAAAAAGGCTTTTCTGAACTTCAGTGATTTGAAGCTTGGGCTTTATTTCCACCTTAAAATCTTTACCTGGCCGTGATCTGTTGTTCCATTACTGGAGGGCAAAAATGGGAGGAATTGTCTGGGCTAAATTGCAATTAGGCAGCCCTGAGTGTAGCTGGCACCAGTTAACTTGGGATATTGGAGTGAAAAGGCCCGTAATCAGCCTTCGGTCATGTAGAACAATGCATAAAATTAAATTGACATTAATGAATAATTGTGTAATGAAAATGGAAGAGGAGAGTTAATTGCATGTTACAGTGAGTGTAATGCCTAGATAACCTTGCATTTAATGCTATTCTTAGCCCTGCTGCCAAGACTGCTACAGAACCTCTCTCAGCAGGAAGTCATTAAAGCTGTGAGTAGATAATGCAGGCTCAGTGAAACCTAAGTGGCAACAATATAACAAGAGTTTCTTTCAGACCTTAGTGTTTTCTGAAAAAAAAGGGCATGTTGAGGTAATTTGTACACATCTGAATGAAAACAGGAAACGCCGAGCAATCTATTTGCAGTTTGTCCAGTGCACAGATTTCCCATAGAGACCAAGGTCAGCTCCTATAATCAAAGACAAGCCTAAACCACTAGGGCTTACAAGGCAATAAGCACCCAGCTGTCCACCAGCTACAACTTAGTTTTCTTAATCACTTAGTGAGGGCAGAGTCTGAAATGTTTGCCCTCAGAGCTAAAGCCAGGGGCTGGTGTCCTCAAGACCAGTTCCTGGACACCACCTACTCAAACAGATCATCATTTCAGGAACCCTCACATTCTCAAATACCCACCCTGAAACTTGCATGTAAAGATATGTTTCCTTTGACCCTGTCAAACAGTAAGATCTTTCTAGATGTGTGCCTTCAGAGAAGAAAAGATTGCTCAAAAATTTATAAGAAGAAAAGCCACAGTGTTCTTTTCCCCCACAAAGTTTCTTTTTACTCAGGTTAGTTTCTAACTTTTCTTTCGTGATTGCAAGGTATTTGGTGGTTTTATTTTTCTGCCTAATCTATGGCCTGTCCAGAGGGAGTCTATTCTAACAAAAGGGCACTTTTTCAGCCTGAAGGAGGAGAGGTAAACAGCTTGCTGCTCCATTGATCACCGTGGAATTGCCCCTGGCCAGTGGTCCTGGGTGAGATGTACCTATGGTGTTCATGCAGTTAAAAAGACCAGGTAAAAACTGATCCTAGGGAAAGTGCTCGAAGGAGGTAGACCAGTTTAAATACCTGTCATGTTGGATTTTTACAAAATACAGGTTTTAAACCTCATTTGGAAAACAAAACTCGGAGTGTTACCAACAGTAGCCAAGATTTATTAATTGAAAGGGGACGCTTAATTCTTTTTCAGCCTCATATTTCTTTTTTGCAAACCCAGGTGTCAGTATATATTTCAGCCAAAGTGATTTTTGATGGAGGAATTATTTCATCCTTAGGGCTTCGTTTTGTTAGTTTTTGATTTGCACAGAAACTTGCTTTTCTCATGTCACTCAGGATGGATCTTCAGTGCAGATGAATGGATGCCTTTTGCCTCATATTCCCAAGTTTTGCAGGGCACCGAGGCCACGTAGAGCCTGTGTTTGTAAGGCTCAGATAATAAAAGATGCTTCTTTCATCAAGAAATTCTCAGAAATACTGGATTCCTGAGAAGAAGGTCAGCAGCCCACATGAGACAGGTCCTGGGTACTGGGGAAGGTGTCTGGACTACGATGCACAAAATCAAATTCTATTAGCCAAGTTAATGCTCAAATACTTGAAATATTAGATTAAAAATATAACAACAGTGAAGAGGAGGGGGGTGAGGGGAAAGAAGCCAAAAGAACTCTGTCTTAGGCCAGGGGAGCAGTGGCTCACGCCTGTAATCCTAGCCCTCTGGGAGGTGGAGGCTGGAAGATTGCTCAGAAATTTGAGACCAGCCTAAGCAAGAGTGAGATCCTGTGTCTACTAAAAGTAGAAAAATTAGCAGGCCTGGTGGCAGGAGCCTATAGTCCCAGCTATTCAGGAGGCTGAAGCAAGAGAATCGCTTAAGCCCAGGAGTTTGAAATTGCCGTGAACTATGTTGCCACGGCACTCTACCCAGAGTAAGACTGTCTCCAAAAAAGAGAACTCTCCCTCTTAGAACAGATTCAAGCCATTGGCACTTTTTTTGTTCCCAGAGCTTAATCTCTAAGCTCTGACAGATCTTTCCCTTACATTCTCTGTGATTCTGGTAAATTCTTTTCTTTTCTAACCCCTCTCATCTTAGGTAGTGATAACAATGGTACTTGCCTCTAGGAGTGCTATTGGCTAAATGTGATAATGCTTATAAAGTTGTCCTCCATAAATATGACTATTATTGTGTATTATCATCAATCCCAGGAGCCACTACCCTCATTCACCACCACGGAGACCACACCTATTTCTGCGAACCTTTGCTAGCTATGAACCCTAAACCTCTTGTCCAAACCACTCTGCCCATCCTGGAGTCTCCCTGTATAATTCTTACTGGAAATGATGATCCCCCTGTCTAATTTTCCCTGACTTGCCTGTCTCATTCTGGAAACTTTGCTTTATTTTCTGATATACAGTGTTAAGTCTTGTTTTATAAAGTTCAGCTTGTGTGCCTACTGGAATAAAAAGTAGTGCTTAACAAGCATCTTTTCCTTAATGTGCCTTAACTCTAAAACTGAAGTGCAAGGGACAAACATAGTCACACAGGACAAAAGAAACATTACAATTGAACTATACAGTTAACTAGAATTTGCAGAGAATATAGAATTTTGATAAATTTCTGATTAGGTGGGAAAAATGTTTCAAAGCTTCCCATAAAGACTTTGAAAATATATTAGTACAAAATTTCTAATCTATAAGGACAATGACTCTAATCAATGCTTCTTCGATGAGCAGGGACTGTGTATTTGGCCATCATGCTAAACAATTACAAGTACAGGAAGAAAAGAGATGGAAAAGATGGAGACCAAGCTGAGTATGTTCTAACTTTCAGAACAATCATTGCTAGCATGAATAGCGTTTTGGTGTTTTCTTTTTTTTCTTCTTGTTTTGAGGGGATATAAGTGATTGTGGGAAGACAGAAGGAATGGTTAAATGAAGGTTTTTTGTTAATATTAGATAGAATCAGTCTGAAAAAAACAGAGGTTTTGCCATAGATAAAGAGATTTCAAAGTTTATTGTTAAAACTGATGAGAGACAATGGTCAGAGGAGAGATTTCATTTTTTTTGTGTGTGTGAGTCCTTTGAGAACATGGAAAGAATTCAAATTTAAGAGGTGACATGACTTAGAAAAAAAAAAGTTGTGTGTTCTGGACCCTGCCATTTCCAGCCATAGACAAGGGTGTAAGGGGTGGGGTGTCTGTGACCAATCCTTAGTTTCTACACCTTTACTATGGGGGCTTCTGGGCTGTCTGGTTCCCAGAGACTTCTCCAGGACAATATTCGGACGATGCTGTGCAAAACTGAATACACGTTGACTGAGAATTATAAAGTTGTCCTCCATAAATATGACTATTATTATTAGTCATATTATTATTAATAGTCATATTAATATGACTATTATTACAGAAATGCTAAAACAGCAAAGTGCCTTGCAAAGCCACCTATAATTGGGAGCCAATGCATGAAACTTTAAAAGACTTTTAAGTCATAAACTGTTTTCTTTACAAGTGGTTATTCCACCCAATGCAAGCATAAGGACGAACAGCAACGTGCCTTTCCCCTGGGTGGCCGGACCATCGATGCCTGGAGAGGTCTTCAGACAGTGAACACTTCCCTTCCTTTTCTGTGACAAACTACACATTTGCTTTGGAATCCTCTAAGCAGTAGGAAAGCAAAGAATTAATCTATATTTGGTTAAAAATAACAGTATAATTGCTGATAATAATCATGGTAATGAGAACAGTAACAAAAAAGGAATCCACCTGTGAGTTATTTGAATCACTTATGAATTTAAACTAAAAATCTCCTCAGAAGCTAAGCACAGAATAATGTGTTTTGGTTATTCTTTGAGAAGTGTGATGCCCTGTGAATTTAACCATCTAGACCCATCTAGACTCATCTGGAAAGACCTATGTGGGAAGTAAAAAATAAATAAAATATATAAAAATTGAGCTTAAGTCTTTTTTTCTTCTAACAGATGTGTTGCCAGTGTACGAGAGGGCTTCATCAGAGTGCAAACACAAACTTTTGTTTGGACATCAAAGCATTTTTCAATTCACCAGCTTAAGTAATGAAATAAACGTGTAAAATTCACAGATCCAGGGACTGCTTTGTGTAGCTGGTTGTTTTTTGTCACAAGATCATTATTATTATTATTTGAATGGCTCTGTAGATTTAACTTTAATACCTGGAAAAAAATTTGGAAAGCTATCAAGAGATTGATTTGCAAACAAGGAGAAACTTCCCGCTAGTGTGCAATATGGCTTATTCAGTATAAATTCTACTGGGCTAATCTGATCTTGTTAGACTGAGTGACAGACGTGACAAATGATGGGCCGTGGATGTATGAGAAGAGGCAGCAAAGATACAATATATAAGGATATGTCAGTGAGTAGAGTATGTTTAAAACTAGCTTCATGTTGGTTAACTCTAAACACATGTACATGTGCTGCTTTTCAAAATCATTCTCTCTCTAGCCCTCTTGGAGGCTCAGACGCCTTAAAACATGAGTGGTGGACCAGTTAAGTGTTTTTCAAACTATATATTATGGCCTTCCTGAGGGTCATGATATTAATCTAGTCTAGTGTTTATCAACCTTCTTTATCTCACAGCACCCTTGAATCTATAGTTTGACTACCATGGCACGCTTAAATTATATTGATCCAAAAAAAGTGTAAAAAAAAGAAATTACTTGCAGTGCTTTGAATGCCTTTTGAAAATAATTCAATTAAGGATGTTTAAAATTTTTCACAGCACACTTAAGATCCTCTCACAGCACACCAGTGTGCCATGGCATATTGGTTGAAAATCACTGGTCTGCTAGGTAATCGCTAGTAATTTTTAAAACATGAAGTAGAATAAATTAGAGTTTAAAACTATCAGAGTTTATTGCATATAGTAAGAGGAGGTCCTGTTTTGTATAACTTATTGCACTTGTGTGCTTTTGTGTGTATCCTTAGTGGGACTTAACAAGAAATTATTTTCTTACTGTGAATTAAAGTTAAAAACACCCAAAAGCTACTGATAATTAAGATTCCATCTTACATTTCTTCTCACTTTAGCAAATATTTCTTGCCATGAGTTTGTAGACCTTTTGGCTAAAACATTTCATACTCCTGAGAAAGATCAGGGCATTCAATTAACAACATATAAATGTTGAAATTATCAGTTTGATAGAATTCTATCTTGCTGATTACAGCATACAGTACAGATGAATCACATCACATACACATATTACTTGTGTGGGCTTAACTATGGGAGCTTAACAAACACAAAATAAAAACTGCATTTATTTAAAGTACTTTGACTTCTACATGCAAACCAAAAAAATCCATTTGGTGGTCTTTTGGAAAACAATACGAAACCAAATCAAAACAGCCATCTTTTCCAACACTGTGACAGAAATAGACTATTAGACCTTATTAAGAGTTGGTAAGTAAACTCCAAGCCATGTACCTGTAGATAGTACTTAAGAGTAATTACAAATAAATATAATTTTGCATAATAGACTTCAAAAACTAAGCCCTGTGACCTTCTGTCACATCGGAACTCCATTACAAATAGGAGCTTAGATGGCTGTCCTCCTCACCTTCCTCCTCAAGATCATAGACAGTTTCCTTCTTCTTCTTCTCTTCCTCCCCCTTCTGCTCCTTCTGTCTCCACCCATGATTGAACCTTAAACATCTTTTATGTAATATTAATACATTAAAACGATAACATATAACATATGTAAGTTATGGATCACAGAGATAAAGCAAACCCATCACCAACTTAAGAACAAGAAAGAAACTTCCCAACACCCATGGGTGCTACCCACCCCATCCTAGCAGCCTCTTCCTTTCAGAGATAACCAGGAACTTTAATTGCAGATTATTTCCTTGTCTCTTCTTGTCTCATCTGCATGTATGTCTCCCTAAGCAATATTTTCTTTTGCTTTGACTTGCAATACCTTTTGTAAAAATGATACTGGTGTGCACCTGTTTTTCTAACTTGATTTTGTCACTGAAGTATGTTTGATAGTTCATCAGCATAGCTAGAGGACTTCATCCATTTTTGATGCATTCTATGACTATACCTGTTTCTTTATTCATCCTCCATCTAGTGCGTTTCTGTGAATGTCCTGTAACCATCTCCTTATGTGCAGGTTCCAGAAATTCCGTCAGGTGGAGCGTCCCTCAGAGATTCCCTGGGGTGGAGCCTCTGGGTCTATTCTATTTCTTGACACTGTCAACTCTACAACAACCTGAGCTGCAGCTGCTCACAGACCTACTCAGTAGCCCCAAGAGCACTCCTATGACTTCCTGGCACCTCATTCCAACACTGTACACAGATTAAAATCTCTGCTATTTGGTACACTGTGTCTAGGTGAAGAATTACCAGGTCTTAGGGTATAAGAATGTTTGATTACACAATGTGGTTTTCCAAAGTAGTCATACCAATTTTTAGTGTGGATGACAAAATATGTCTGTTTTACCACATCTTCTGTAATGGTTGATTTTTTATCAGATTTCTTTATTTTTGCTAATGTAGTGCAAATGAACTATATCTCATTATTGCCTTATGGCATTTCCCTGATTACTAATGATTTTGAGCATTTTTCACATATTTGTCATATGTATTTTTTTCTGTGATATGCCTATTCAAATGTTTTTATCTTCCTGTTATGGGGACTTTAAAAAACAGTAACACAAAAACAAATATTTTACCTATTTTCAATTTGGTAGACTTTTCAGAGTTCTTTATGAATTAAGGATATTAATATTTTGTTGGTTGGTTACATGTTGTCTTTGCTCAGGCTACCGTAACAAAATACCATAAATTATGTGGCTTAACCAATAAAATATTTATTTCTTGTAGTTCTGGAGGCTGGAATTCTGAGATCACAGTGTCTGGATGGTCAGTTTTGGTGAGGGTTCTTTTTCTGCCTTGTAGTCAGGTGACTTCAGTGTCCTTACATTGCAAACAGACAGCAATCTTTCTGGTGTTTCTTCTGATTTGGTGTCTCTTCTCATAAGGGCACTAATCCTATAACGAGGGCCCCACCCTTATGACTTCATCTAGCCTTAAATACTTCCCACAAGCCCCACCTCCAAATACCATAATAAGGGACAAATACCATCAACTTACAAATTTTCAGGGGGGTACAATTCAGTATATGTATTATAAATATCTTCTAGTTTGTCATTTGTCTTTTCATTTTTGTTTGATGCCTTTTTATGATCAATACTAAGATCACAAAGCTTGTTTTTATAGCAATAAAATTGTATTATACATTCTTTTAAGAGTATCAAAGTTTTATCTTCACTAATCTATCTAGAATTTGTTTTTATGAACAAAACAGAGATTCAATTTTATTTTTGTTCATATAGACAATTAATAATCTAAGTATTATTCACTGTGTGATCTATACATCCCCTGTGAGCTGCTGGGGAACTATGTTATAGTTGTCATTGATGACAGACTCTGTCTGAATTCCACATAAGTACAGCTCTATTGCTCTCTATTCTGTTGCATTGATCAACAAGATTATCTTTATGCCAGTATATTCTCTGAGACACTATATATTTCTATATTGATATATGAAAAGACAAGTACTTTTAGTTTATTAGTCTTCCTTAGAAGGGTTGTGACAATTGTTAGAACTTTGTTCTTACATGTAAATTTTGAAATCACATTGTAAAGGTGTTTTTAAATTTTGTTAGAAAATGTAAAAACTCTATAGTAAAAATTGAGAATTATTGGAATTTTTACAATATTAAAATTTCCTATACAAGATCATGGAAAATTTTTATTAAAACATATAGTTAATATGCAGTGATACCTTAAATTTTTAATTTCTAACTCTGTACAATAGTTACAACTCACGTAAATCAAAGCTCTTTCAGCCCTTGATAATTTCTAAGAACATGGCGTGATCCTGAGACTTAAACATTTGAGAATGACTGATCTAGTTCATTCAGTTGGATACTTACTTCATTCGCTAAATTTTTCGCTTTTCCTCTTTTTAAAAAAATAATCATTAAGGGAAGCACCTGTGACTCAGTGAGTAGGGCACCAGCCCCATATACTGAGGGTAGCAGGTTAAAACTGGGCCCCAGCCAAACTGCAACAAAAAAAACAGCTGGGTGCTGCGGTGGGTGCCTGTGGTCCCAGCTACTTAGGAGGCTGAGGCAAGAGAATTGCCTAAGCCCAAGAGCTAGAGGTTTCTGTGAGCTGTGATGCCACAGCACTCTACTGAGGGCAACAAAGTGGGACTCTGTCTCTAAAAAAAAAAAAAATTAAAAAAACTTCACTAAATGGCCTTTACAGTCTATTTTCAACCACACTGTTTAAGTTTTGATATTTAGCATTATCATTATCACTCAGTTATAAGGGAGTTCTATAGTTTAATTCTGATGTTTGCTTTGATTCAAAATGTGGAAGTATTTCCAAAAATCTAGGGATTTAATTTATCTTTGATATTGACCTCTAATTTAACTCTGATAAGAGAATATGATCTCTGTGATGCCAATTCTTTGAAATTTATTATTACTCACTTTATGTGTTAATATGTAGTAAAATTTACAAAACTCACATTTGTTTTTGAATATAATATTATGCTCTAGTTTGTGAGTGGGTCCTATAGATGTTCATTTAATATGTGCTAATCATAGAGCTCAGTTCTTCTATTATCATTACTAATGTGCTGTCTATAGATTTATCAATAATTAAGAGCTGTATGTTAAACTCTTCCATGGCAATAAGGATTTTGTCCTTTTTCTCCTTATAACTCTATAATTGCTCTTTTTCATATTTTAGGATATTTTATTAAATCGACTCAAGCTTGGAATAGTTATATATTCCTAGTAAACTGAAATTATTATAATTATAGTATAAATAATCCTTCCCAGTAATGCTTTTTTCTTTGTCTTAAAGTCTATTTTGTTTCATATTAATACAGTTACCCCACATTTGTTGTAGTTAACATCTGCATATGATGATTTCATGCTTTTAATTTCATTCTTTCTATATCTTTAAATTTAGGTTATGTCACTTACAAGCACGGGATTTTATTTTTTAACCAATATAACAAACTCTGATTTAATTGGCACATTTGTTTGTATTTATTATGCCTAGTGATACTTTTATATTTGTTTCTACCATTCTTCTTTTTATTCTTTTTTTATTATTTCTTATAATTGATTGAGAATATATTGTATTATGTTATACTTTTTCCTGGTTTAGAAGTTGTTCATCTAATGCCTATAATCTGGAAGTTGCTCTTGAAATTTTTGCAATGTGTAATAACTTACTGAATTTTAATAATTCTTATCCTGAATAATATGAAGATCTTAGAACTTTTGTACTCTGACTCATCCACTCCTGACTTACATGCTGATATTGTCCAATATTTTAATCCAATCTCCTTTAAACTCCATAAATTAAACTTTATTTTTGAAGTAATTGATATAGACAACATATTTTTAAAAGTTATCTATTAGTCTAACAAGTTAATTTTATACCTTTATATTTCACACCATGGCCATTTTTCCTGAGATCATTTTTACTTCTAAACATATTATTCAGAAGTGCCTTTTATGGGTATTTACTAATGACAAACAAGCTTTTATTTATCTTAAAAAATCTTTATTTCCTTCTTATTTTTTAAAAGATACATAATTCGAGGTGTATAGTTATTTTCTTTCAATGCTTGGCAGTTTTTGTTTGTTTATTACTTTTTTTGTTGTTGCTTTTGTTGCATCCATTGTTGGTGACACAGTCAACTGCGAATAAAATTGCCCTTCTTTTACAAGTGATCTTTTCTCTCTGGTTGCTGCTAAGGTTTTTCTCTTTGTCTACAGTGATATGCAGATCCACTGTAGCATGTCTAGTGAATTCCTTCTTAGTTAGAGTGCTTGGCAAAATTGTGTTTCTTTTGTTTGTAGATTCATCTCTTTTATCAGTTATAGGAAATTCTGAACTACAGGCTCCTTTAATCTATTTTTACATTATAATTCTTACTAGATATCTGTTAGATTTCTTATTCTGTATGTAATGTCTCTCAAATTTTCTTTCATATTTTCCATCTTCTTGTCTCACTGGGTGGCATTCCTAAGATTTATTTAGATCTACCTTTCACTTTATTAATTTTTTTCTCTATTAGTATCTGTTACTAATTGCAATAGTTTTTTTATCTTTAAATATTCACTTTGTGCTTTCTATCCCCAAAACCTCCAAGGGATTTTTGAGGTCTCTTGGGATGTTAATCATTTTTATGCCCTTTTCTTTCTTTAAACATTATGTGCATATTTATTTATGCTATATATCTATTCATTTAGATCTAAAGTTCTTGGGAGTCCAAGAACTGATGCTTAATCATAGTGGCTTCTTTTCTTCTATATTTGGAGTTTT
Organism: Perodicticus potto; assembly: GCA_963574655.1. Lineage (NCBI taxonomy): Eukaryota > Metazoa > Chordata > Mammalia > Primates > Lorisidae > Perodicticus > Perodicticus potto. Next base: position 40,646 of record CAUYRH010062264.1, read on the forward strand.
ATGTCTTTTAAATTATGGGCTCATATTTAAGTGATATTCATCTATAGCAGTAGCAAAGTTGGGGATATTTACTCTAAGGAATTTTTCTATTTGCTTCTGACAGAAAACTATTACACCAAGCAGAGAGCTTTCACTCTCATTTGGGAGTGCTAGATTAACGGGGGAAAAAAAAAAACAAGTTTAGCATTCCCATCATAGCTATTGGCTTTTTGATAAGAAAAATGGGGAACCAAGGGAGTATTTGAGCAAGGAATTGACTTACTTCACATAAGTTTTAAAAAGATTACTCTTGGTTCCATATAAAAATACACTTTGTGGTACAGGCAAGATGCTAAAGAAGGGCTAGAGAAGTAAAGGCATGAGCCAGGGAGTGACAATAGTAATTGAGCTTGGATTTAGGTTAGGAAGTGAGGTCACCAGTGATAGAGAGACACTGAAATGATGGTTGAATCAATGGACTGGAGATCCCAGTAGGGTTAAGAATTGTTGGAAATTAAGTACATCAGGGAGTCAGCTGCACAGATACAAAGTGATAGAGTATGGAATGCATGGAAATGAGATTATCCAGGGTTTTAGCTGTTGGTAATGACAAATCTAGACTACCTGAGGAGGGAGGGGTTGGAGGAGATCAGAGGTCGACATTAACTGAGAAGCGATCAAGGACTGGGATGGTCAGCATGTTAAAAGGATAGTTTACATGTATATTGACAGCTCCAAGAATTAAAGCAAGAAAATAGAAATCTCCTTGCTCTTTGTTGACATAAAACCATGAATGAAAGAAATACACATGTTTGGGGAAGGATGAGGATGCTTCCTTGCAATATTCTTTTTTAGAGTCAGAGTAAAAGATATGGTGCAAACACTACTTTTTGGAGCCTCAGGCTTTCTAGTGACACTTGATTCAACTATTAACTATCATGATACCATGGTGGGGTAGTGGGGGACCATTTGTATTTCTAATCAAAACCCCTTTGAAAAAGACTGGCTTTGCCTCCCCAGTTTCATTTGGCAGAAAATAATATCAAAATCCGCTAGGAGGTGATAATTATTCATCTTTTCATGGATTTTTTTTTCCATTTGCCATTACTTTACTCCTAACTGAGGTTCCCACTGTCAAAAGGTTATTTCTGTTCCCTTGTACTACAGCCTAAGTATTAACCACCCAAAGTTTAGTACTTTGTCCTAAATAATGAAATTTTATCTGATTCAAAATATGGAAATATCTTTTCCCACTGAGCAGGTTGTCCATTTGTTTTGGTTGTTGTCTCCTTGGCTGTACAGAAGTTTTTCAGTTTAATTAAGTCCCATTTGTTTATTATTGCTGTTGTTGCTATTGCCATGGGGTCTTCCTCATAAAGTCTTTCCCCTTGCCAATATCTTCCAGTGTTTTTCCAATTCTTTCTTTGAGGATTTTTATCATTTCATGCCTTAAATTTAAGTCCTTTATCCATCTTGAATCAATTTTTGTGAGTAGAGAAAGGTGAGGGTCCAGTTTCAGTCTTTTACATGTGGATATCCAATTCTCCCAGCACCATTTATTGAATAGGGAGTCTTTCCCCCAGTGAAAACTCTTGTTTGGTTTATTGAAGATTAGGTGGCTGTAAGTTGTTGGTGTCATTTCCAGGTTTTCTCTACAATTCCAAGTATCTATATCTCTATTTTTGTGCCAGTACCATGCTGTCTTGACCACTATGGCTTTGTAATACAACCTAAAATCTGGTATGGTGATACCCCCAGATTTTTTTTTATTTCTAAGAACTGCCTTAGCTATATGGGTTTTTTCCTGGTTCCATACAAAGCACAGAATCATTTTTTCCAAGTCTTGAAAGTAGAATGTTGGTATTTTAATAGGGATGGTGTTGAATCAGTAAATTGCTCTGGGAAGTATAGACATGTTAACAATGTTGATTCTTCCCAGCCATGAGCATGGTATGTTCTTCCATTTGTTAAAGTCCTCTGCTATTTCCTTTCTTAGGGTTTCATAATTTTCTTTATAGAGGTCTTTCACCTCTTCTGTTAGGTATATTCCTAAGTATTTCATGAGTTATGATTTTTTTAAGGTAAAATACATCATGATTGATCCTGCTAGTTCCAACTCAAATTCATTACCACAGGGTTTTTATTTATTGGTCAATTTTACTTTCAATAAAATTGTTCATGCCTGCTGTTCTCAAAAGAAAAGCACCAGAGCAATGTTGCTGTGGGTTGAATTAATCTGTACTAGGAACCTAGCCAAAGCTGGGAAGCCTCTGTGCAAGAGCAGTACTCTTCAGGATGTAGGATTTACCGTGAAACTGTCGGAGCTGAAGGGATCCTTTGAGAATATTGAATTCAGGCATATCTATATGTATTTCCAGATGATCAGAATTATCTGGAAATCTTTTATCAATAAAGTCCCTCATCCCTGACTCTACAAGACCACGATCTCCAAGGTGAACTAGGTGTCTGTTTCTATCAAGGTTATTTATGAGGAGGTGGATGGTTAGACTGTTCAGAATTTGGCTAAGGCATTCGAGAGCACGCTGATGCTTCCTGCCATCCCTCAGCACTAACCCAGTGTTTACATGGATTCTATCCTTTGGCCAAGGTAGAACCAAAGCCCTAGATTTTAGTGCTTCCTCCTCAGACATGAATCTCACCCATTGTGCACCTCCTTGGCTTAGAAAGTGAACCATTCATGTTTGTCATGATAGATTTCCATCAACTAATGAATGAAGATGTACACAGTGCATGTAATATATTTTTAGTACTTTGAAGTTGAGATCTACTGTCATATTCTGGAATATAGTACAGATAGCCACAGTATAAAAGATAGACTCACTAGAGTCTAGAATTGTCACTTGGCCCCATGAGGCCATGAGAGGAGGGAATCTAGGGTATGTGCTAGAATGGGGACCTGTTCAGCAGGCAAAGCAGAGCAACAACTGTCACTCAGTCTGGGGGGTACCACCAGCAGGTGAGTAGAACACAGCTGGTTTCTACAACGCTGGCAGCACCTGGGTCTCTGGGAGGGAAGTTGACAAGAGCAAGGCAGGTCCTCAGAGAATTAAGGCACAGTTCCTTCTCTCACACCTCAGGAGTTCCTAGTCTAAGAAGGCTAGGAACTTTTATGAGAGGAGAAGAACCAAACTCTTAGGTAGGTACTCTGAAGGTCTATCCAATATAGGTGTTGTCCCATGGAGATCAGGACCCGGAGATGTGGTGAGGAGAAACCCTGGGAAATCAGAGACCAGGCAGAAGAGGTCCCTAGATAGGGAGCCAGCACACCTCCCATGACAATCTCCCAATAATTTTAGCCATTTTGGCTGCCAAGACATTTAACAACAAAATGCTATTTTTCTAGCCCTTTTGTGGAGAAACACAAGGGTGGAACTACCACTAGCTCCAGGTTGGGATGGGGCTGACACTGGGAGTGCTGGGAATCAGGTGAGACAGGCAGAGACTAGCTATTAGACTAGGAACACAAATGGAAGCAGCCAAAAGCTTGACTGCTGCTGATTGCAGGAGTGTCGGGATGAATTTGCCAGTGCCTTAAGGTATAGGCACATGAGGGGGTTGGGTGTTAGAGACAGTACTTTGCATGGTCACAGAGAATTCAAACCCTCAGCCGTGATATAAGGAGGCATTCTTTGCAGGGAAGAGTCCAGGCACTGGAGTTAAATTGCCCGGATTCAAATTCCACCCACACTACCCAGTTTCTGACTTCAGTTTCCTCACCTGTGAAACGAGATAGATGGTAACGGATTTGTCAACTTCCTATGGAAGTTGTGAATATGAAATGATGATGTGGGCAAAGCACTTAGCACAGAGCCTAGTGCCTGTACTATCCACTGAATGGTAGCTATTTTTACTTCTCCTGTGATTGTCACTGAAAATGACTGCTGTCACCTCCCTTCCCACCAGTACTGCATCTGGACGGATGGGCTGAATGCGCTGCTCGGGAAGGACATGATGAGCGACCTGACGCGGAACGACCTGGACACCCTGCTCAGCATGGAGATCAAGCTGCGCCTCCTGGACCTGGAGAACATCCAGATCCCAGACGCGCCCCCGCCCATCCCCAAGGAGCCCAGCAACTATGACTTCGTCTATGACTGTAACTGATGTGGCCGGGCCCCACATGCCTTCTCCAAAACTGGAAACTCTGCTAACAGGAGAGAGGAATGAAAACACACCCTCGCCTTGGAACCCCCCTTTGGTGAAGGGCAGCTGTGGGTCAGCACTTCCTTCGGCCTCGCCTCTAGCCCGGGCATCTCTCGGCCCCTACCTGGCATCTTGCTCACCTCCCTGGCTCTGTTTCTAGGCGTCATTGCTTTAGATCACTTCCTGTTGCTGCAGACCACTGGTGGGACATGAGCAAAGCCCACATCAGAGAGCCAAGAGGCCCCTCCAGCCCAGCCCCCAGCAGGCAAGCCCTTCCTTCCAGAGTAGGAAGCCAGCAGTCCCCAGATGGCCCCCAAACTTCCCCACTAGTCAAGTGCCCCAAGGCCTATGTCTGGAGTAAATGGCCTAGTGTCCTCCTTTCCCTTCTCTCTAGAGTCAGCTCATACCTCCATTTGAATTGAGATCTGCTTTCAAGACTCCTGCTGCCTCCCTCCCCAACTTGACCTCACCCTGGTCCTCTTTGCTCCCCCAAGAGCATAAGTAACCACCTCCTTGTAGCCCTTGCCAGCACCGGGTCTCGCAGACACACAGTCCACAGGTCTCACGCCCACCTTGCATCTGCACTGTGACTGTCACCCACCTTCCCTCCTTGCTAGCTGGTCTGGGATTTCCTCTCCCTGCTCTCTGCCAGACCTGCCTTCATTTCCACACACGCTCCCAGCCTCTTAGCTGAAAGCACAACTGGTGAAATCAGTGTTCATGCTCCATCTCGACGAGACTGGCTCAGTGACGGGCTGTTGCTATCCAAGGGTTTGGTGTGACTTTTCCTGAGAGTTCTGCAGCAGCACAGGCTCCACAGGAGGGTCACACCATCAGACATCCAAGTTTACATCATTGTAATTATTACAGGTATTTACAATTTGCAAGGGTTTTGGGTTACGTTTTTGTTTTCTTTGTTTTTTTTTTTTTGTTTGTTTGTTTGTTTTTGGTTTTTTTTGCTTTGTTTTTGTACAAAAGAGTCTAACATTTTTGCCAAAAAGATATATATTTAATGAAAAGAAGAGATACATAAATGTGTGTACTTTCCAGTTTTTTTAATTATTTTAATCCCAAACATCTTCCTGAGAATAACATTCCCTTAAACATGCTGTGGAATAAAATGAATTGTGATGAGTTGGGGAGCTGGTGTTTTGATTTGCTAACTTAGGTTCGTGCTACTCCGTCACTGGTACCTGGGAGCTTGTTGGAAATGCCATCCCTTTGGCCCGGGCAAACCTGCTGAAGCTGGCGATCTATGTGCATGTCAGCTTCAGAAACACTGCTTTCAGGGAGCCTGGACCGCCATAGGTCACTGTGGGCTCTGAGCATCAGTAGAGACTATTCCTTCTAAGAAGATTATGTAAACTCACTGAGAAAACCCAACCCTCTGTGTGAAAATGTGATCTGTTCATTTTCCATTGTTGCCTCTGAACCATGACTCTCTCTCTTCCTTTTTTTCTTTCTTACCATTATATAATTTACAGAGCTAGTCAAATTAAATGCTTCACAACTCTGAGAGAGCACATTTAGCAACGCAAACTCACAGACCTGAAAGAACTAAATACATCTAACTGTGAATTAATAAATTACAGGTCAGAGCCCAGCAAAGGATCTTTCTTAGGTCATTTCCACTAAAGGCATCATCAGGATCATAAACTCCAAGGGCTGCAAGGAATGTCAGAGTGTCTAAGCATGCAGAACTAACCGTGCTGCTCATTCTGGACTCACCAGAAAAGCAGTAGATGCATCCAGGTCACTGCTCTTTACCATCATCAGGATGTGCGATTACACATTGACCTGGGCTGAGATGACATGGGCCAGTGCACTGCATAAATTGCAAGGGAAAGTCCTTCAAAATTCATAGTCATCCATAGAGAATCCTTCTTCCCATCAGAGCACTTACTTGAGCATCACCTCCACAATTCCTTCATCATGAGGCTTCGATGTTACTGACATGTATGTCCTTCCTGTCAGGAGCAGTTATTAATCTACCCATCACAATAAAATGCTATTAGGTGAAAGAAAGCAAACAAAATCACATTGTTTTTTAAGGGTTACAGCATCCAGTCTGTGTAAAGGGGAATTTCCTAAGCGAAGATCTCTGAGGTCCTAGGACACTGGGTTTAAGAGATTGGTTCATCTGGGCCCTTTTCTTCTGGCATCCTGCCATTGAATTTGAAACCTCTTTAGCACTATGAAAGATCAGTCTCCTCCTGCTCCCTGGGCCTAGGGAGCCCCGACAGTGTACCATCACACCCTTCTACCCTCATTTTGTGTCTACCTGGGGAATGGTTGCTGCTGCCTTTATTTGGTCACCTCATCTTCTCTTCCTAGATTACCCAAGGTTGTTCCCAGTACAGTTAGCCTTTCACCTCAGGTTCAATGCCTGTTGCCTGCAGTTCTCTAAGCCTGGGCAACTCACCAAATCCAAGGCAAAAATGTAGTAGAAGCTTGATTATTTTTTTCACTAAGTCCAAGTTGCGTTCTCCAACTTGGCTTTACCTGAAATAGAACTAATCACTTAATTCAAATCTGCTGATACTCAAATTCCTATCTTATACTTGTTCAGAATCCATAGGAAGAAGTGTAACCCTTAAGTAAAAACTAAAAATGACTACTTTTAAGAGCAAGGAAAGCTAACAGTAATTGCAAAGGAAAAAGTAATCTATCTGCATGTCCATTCTAATCTATCCTCTGATTATCAATTATAGCACGTCTAGCCCACCTGCTCTTATAATGAAGGAAGCATTTAATGTCCCAAATCACATGCATACTTTTCATCCATTTTGTTTTAATTAGAAAAATGTTTTGTAATTTACATAAACTTTTAATTTACGGAGCAAATGAAATATTCATTCAATAATCAAAACGTGCTTAGAGCGAGACACCAATAACATAAGAGCAAAATTTATAAAGTTAACGTTTATATAATAAAAGTGAGAAGAAAATCCCTAATGCTGGAGAAATTACAGTCAGGTAACTTAGTTAAATATAAAACCAACAAGTTGCAGCACAGTGTGGTAAATAGTATTGTATAAATATCTACTAGGTAGATTTGTAGGAAGTTGTGACCAACATTTCAAAAAACAATAGAACAAATGAGATCTTGAAAAAGAGATAAGCACTTTGCAAGAGATAAACCTTCCAGGTGAGCAAAGAGTATATACAAACAGAGCCTGAGGCTAGTCATAACGGTTGGTCTGTAGGATGCAAATGGGACCGGAAAGGGAGCTACTACAGCAGAGGAAAAAGGAACAAATCATAAAAGTCCTAACAGAGTTCACAAAGGACTTTCTTTTATTGGAGGGCAAAAGAGAGCACATTGAAAGGAGTAATGGTGTCAGCTTTGCCATATGGAAATATCACAGGGACAAAACAGTCGTGGGAGGGAGATTGAAGTGGGAGAAAAATTGGATGCAGAGATATTAGCAAGGAGATTATTGAAATACAAGCAGTCCCCAGGTTAGGAATGAGAGAGGTTCTCTAGGTTTGTTCTTAAGTTGAATCTGTATGTAAACTGAAACAGGTATGTTTACCAATGACCTTGTAAGTGTGAGCCATATATCAGTTGGATATTTGTAACTCAGGGACTGCTTGCAGTTCCAAGCAAGCAGCGTTTGAGCCCAGACTTTGGTACCAGCAATGAGAATGGGGAGGAAGGTCAAGTTATTAAAAAGGCAGAATGAGGTAGAAGCAGAGACCAAATTAACTGCAAGGATTGGGAAGAGAGGAGTGAAGATGACTCCTGCACCGAGAAGATAAGAACAGATTTTAGGAAATAGTAAAGTGGGATAATGAGAGAGCGTGCATTTGGTAGACTTCCCCAAAAAGAAAGACACAACTGGGGGCAAATCATTTAACCTGTGTGAGCCCCTTACTTCACTTATAAAATGGATAACTCGTTTTATACATGAGGTAGCTGGAGGAGTAGATCTCCTTCCCTGCCCTCCCCTTCACATCCCTCCCTTTTCTTTTTAACCACAGTAGTCTGAGTGTAGAGTCTTTGGCATAGCATAAGAGCCTCCATCCTGATTCTAGGCCCCTGCAGATACCAAAATCCATGGATGCTCAAGTTCCTGACATAACATGGCAGAGCATTTGCTTAGATCCTGCACACATCCTCCTGTACACTTTAAATCATCTCTAAGTTACTTATAATACCTCATACAATGTAAATGCTATGTAATTAGTTGTTATACTATATTATTTTTAATTCGTATCACTTTTCTTGTTGTATTGTTATTTTTACTGTTTGTTTTAGCAAGTATTTTATCCCCTGTTGGTTGAATCCCCAGTAGAGTTCGTAGATACGAAGGACTGACTTTCTTTCTTTCTTTTTTTTTAAAGACAAAGTTTCTTACTCTGCTACCCCAGGCTAGAATACTGTGGCATCAAACCTCACAAAAACCTCAAACTCTTTGGCTCAAGTCATCCTCTTGCCTCACCCTCCCCAGTAGCTGGGACTACTGACTGGCACCTGCCACAATGACTGGCTAATTTTTCTATTTTTACTAGAGACAGAGTCTCACTCTTGCTCAGGCTGGTCTTGGACTCGTGAACTCAAGCAATTCACCTGCCTCATCCTCCCAGAATGCTGGGATTACAGGTATGAGCCACCGTGCCTAGCTAAGACTGGCTACATTTCTACCAATTCAACCTGGTTTGTGGGAAAGAAAACTATAAGAGGCAAAGGAAGAATGGGAAATTTAAGTGTTTTTAGTGTATTTCTTGAATTAAGGATTTGAGGTGACACAATTTAAAATAAATTCACGGAGAAAGTAATAAGTACGGTATCATCCTATATAAAAATACAGTTATACTCTAATAGCATAAGGCATTAAAAAGTGGGAACATGTTATAGCTGGACCAGAGGGCAAAGAAGGAGACAAAATGCTAGGAGATAAGCTTGGAAAACAGGGTAAAGAATATTGAATGGCATGTCAAGAAGTTTCTTCATGTGACCAGGAGCCACTGACATATTTTACTTGGATAAGGAACACTATTAGATTTGCATTTTAAGATCACCACTGCCCAGAGCCCACACGTTGGTGCCGATCACGCTGGTAATAGCTCAGACAACAAGTTTGGGAGGAGTTAAGACTAGAGGCTAAACATTCGATCTGTCAGTCAAATTCCTGAGTGTGACTTGAGCCCAACAAAGATTACAAATAGGGTACTGTAAAAGAAATGAAACTAGTCCTTATTGCAAAAGACAGAAAAATAAAAGACAAAAAGTATATATATATATATATATATATATAGTTGTGATTCCACAATATTAATATATGCCTTTCAATTGCCATTGGGTGACAAGGAATATTCATAAGCCTTCCTATAAACAGCTTTGAGCATTTTCCCTATAACAAACTAGTAACTATTTGAGAAGTAAGCATGTTTCTTCTCAAGACTGGATTTTGCACTTCCCATCTACTTTGGGTAAACAGTAATATGCTATCACCACAGATACAAAGCAGAGAGAAAGAACCCAGGGCCAGGGCGAGGCTTGGCCTCAGCAGTGCATGCTGTGGGCAGCACCGCTGTGCGCGGGCGCACTTGCCAGGTGCACACAGCTCTCCAGGAGCAACTTGGCCGGGGCTGAGATTGCTACTGTGAAGAGGAAGCAGGGTCACCTCCTCCTGCCCTGTTTGGGGACTGCTCTCTCTGACACCTCCTGTGAGTGGGGTGAGGAGAAATGAACATCTAGACATGCAATTTCGTTTGGCCCAAGTCATCTCGTCATCTGTAAAGCAAGAATTCATCCATCACCAAATAAAGTCATTACCGAAGCAGCTGTTACCCAGACATGATGCTCAGCTGGGGAGGAGGGCGAGCAATTTATCTCTTAGCAGCAGCTTGCCAACAGCAGACCTGTGTTTTACAGAGGAGGAGAAATCCTGAGAATGTAAAGTTCAGGCAGATAGATCAAAAATGGCTGTTTGTTCTTTTATAAAATTGTGTCTTTTTTTAATATATAAAATATGCAAGAAAATGTAGAAAGTTCAAAAGCATGTACACAGATTGCTGTGGGTGCCTGTAGTCCTAGCTAGTTGGGAGGCTGAGGCAACTTAAGCATAAGAGTTTGAGGTTGCTGTGAGCTGTGATGCCACAGCACTCTACCCAGGGTGACATAATGAGACTCTGTCTCAAAAAAAAAAAAAAAAAGCATGTAAAAAATTAGTTCCAATCAAGAACATAATCATTATTACTATTTTGGCCTATTTTCCTTCCAGGCAAGTAAAATTGAGAATATGCTGTGTATTTCTATGTATTTATATCACCAGTTCAATGGAGTCTGCCTGAAAGAGTGATTCTATTCATACACCTGCCCTCAGGGTAGGTAGGCTCCCTTGGGGTCTCATCTACTCTTCCTATTTATCTTCTTGTAGAGCTTGGCACCTCCGTCTGTGGGACCACTCACTCTGACCTCTGGAAAAGCCCCGTGGCGTGTTTGGGGACTCTTGTCTTCATATCCCAGGCCTCTCTCTGTAAGCATGTTTCTTCATGTCCAGTATTAAGAGATGAGAAGGTAACAAATTTAAGTAAATCTCAGATATCACAGGGGAGAAAGCCGAATGAAACACTTCAAATCAAAACAAACTGAAACTGTGCAGGATGTTAGAGAACTGCTAACAGACCTCAATTTGAAGAACAAAGAGCAAAGAGACACTGGCCAAGGCAGGCTGATGTTGGATCTGTTTCCCTGTGCTCACTGAGCTGGGAGCTCACTGCAGTCCCCCTGGAATCTTTTCCCTCAATCCTCTTTAAAGCCTCCTCGCAGGAAAAGGAAGCCCTACAGGGCACATTCACTCCTTTGAAGGAACTTGCGGAGCATCATACATATCACTCCTTAGGACCAGGCTTCTCGGTTTAGGCCGATTGACGTTTAGGGACAGATTCGCTGTGGGTCTGTCTTGTGCTTAGACAGAAGTTGAGCAGCATTTCTGGCTTCTAACCACTGGACGCTCGTAGGACTTGTCCCTCTTCCATAGCTGTGAAAACCAAAATGGCTCCAGACATTGCCGAATGTCCCCTGGAGGGCAAAACCTGGAGTGGTATACCGAAAGTAGACTGAACAAAATATACAATGATCCTATTTGCAAATTGCAAAAAGAAAAAATGCAGGAGCATTGATCCCTAGGAACATGAAGCCTGAGAGCACCATAGCTCTGGGTTTGGAAGGAGAAGGCAAGTGAAAATAGATCCACATAGATCATTTACTTTATTTTAATCCTGTTGATGACCTGTCAAGCTGGACCTCATTTCCTTTATTTTTACAGGTGAGAAAACTGAGGCTCAGAGAGGACAAGTAACTTGCCCAAGATCACAAATCAATTGAACACCAGAGCTCCTTCTCCCACAATGGCCAGATAATAATAGGCCTTGTAGTTGAGAGCAAGGAAATAGTATACATTTTAAATGTATGAATTCTAAATCAGAAAACTAAGAGCATGAGGAAATGGGCTTGAACCGGGGCATGCTTTAGTGACACTGAAAACTGAGTTATCCCCACAGAGAAGGTTTTATCCACTTCTAAATCTTCTGGTTGGTTGAGGATTCCTTTGTCAGCAAGATTGTCACTGGAGTATTTTGTGTATTGATTAGACCCTGCTATTAAGCCTCCCTTGATAAGGGCAGGTTAAGACTTAATTTTAAATCTTACTACCATCAGCGTGACATCCCCTTGAAGCTGTTTTGCAAACAAGTGGCTGCTATTTGCCTAGGAATGTCAGTGTCAGAGTTTGTTGCAGAATCTTTTCAGCCACATCTTCCTTTCCCTTCCTTTCCAGGCCCCTTCAAAGACTCTTGGCCCATAGCATATTAAGCTCAAAGCGCCTTCATGCACAGAAAGTCTCAGTGCCTCTCTTAAGGGCCCAAGTGTTGGCCTGAATCACACAACTGCAGAAGATTGAGTTTCTGATGAGCATACTGAGAGAAAAGCTTCTTGGGTCATGGCCCATGGCCCCTTGACTTGAATCCTCCTATATTAATAGCAATAATACATGCCTTGTGCAGCCCTGCTCCACTGTGGAGGGATCAAGGTGGAGACAGATTGACACTGATTATTAAAAAGCCGCTTGGCCCCAAAGCCTTCCACTGTCTCTAGATCTTCTGATCTTTCTTTGAATAAAGCATATGTTGCCCAAGACAGGATCACCAGCACTCAATTGTGGAGGAGCTGCCCGGTTCACCCTTAGTGCTTAGGATGTTCACCCCCCAAACTGCCAAATCATACCAAGTGGGGCAGGACAGGGCAGGCCCAGTGCTGCTCTGAAATTAGTTCTGCAATCTGCACATCAACCTGGATTCAGTGCCACCCATCCTTTTTCTGGCTGTCGGTTTCCCCAGGCTCCTCTCCACACTCCACTTGAGATATTACATACGTCTGGAAAAAATGGTCTTTTTGCACAAATTTCTAGTGCCATCACAAGGAAGCCAACACTGTTTCCATCCTGGTCATTGCTTCTCTGTTCAGACCCATCTCATTTACAGTCAGAGCTTGAAAAAGTGCAGGGGTGACAAAGACCAAAAACATCTGTGGAAGGTAGAAGAGCCAACACCTGGTGGCTGACAGGATATGGGATGGAAGATGAGAGAACAACCCAGAGTGACTCTGAGATCACTTTCTTGACTGATTAGGTTCACAATGAAACATTTAACAACAGAACAAGCAGAGGGTGGACAGGAGCCGGTTAGGAAGAACAGATCTGGAGGAAGATGGCTCCTTCCATTTAGGTCACGGAGGGTTGAGCACCTGTGGAACATTCCAAGAAATATGCCATGACAGGAGGGGAGCTTTCTCTGCCACGAACTCTCACTGTCCTCTCACTTTCCCTGTTCACTTGACCACGCCATGTTCTTGCTCTGTTGTCCACTCAGACTACTAATTGGGAAGGAGACCAAAAGGAAAATGGCAAGCCAGGATCTTAATACGATTTTTGGTGTTGAGGAAAATGGAGAGAGAGGAAGGAAGCTACTGATTTCTGTTTTGCATTTGCAGACCAGCCTTTTGAGTTCTGAAAGAGTGAGTGGGCTGAAGCTTTGATCTCCAAGCTCAGTTATGAGTTTGCTCCTTAAGACCCCAGGGCCTGGAAGAGTCCATGGCGTCCACAAATAGTAACTTGTTTTCTTGTGCTTTTAAGTATTGATATTGTTTAATTTCAATATCTGCTCTGGTTTGAACATTTATGTCCCTCCAAAATTCATGTTGATATTTAAACTCCAATGTTATAGTATTAGGAAGTGGGACCTTTAGAAGGTGTTACCTTGTGATGGAGGCTCTTTGATGAAGGAGGCTTCACAGATCAATTAACCATGTGAGGATGCAGCAAGAAGACCCTTAAAAAGTACCTAATGCCAGCAACTTGATCTTGGACTTCCCAAGCTCCAGAACTGCAAGCAATGAATTTCTGATCTTCATAAATGATCCAGTCAGACGCACTTTGTTACATCGGCACAAACAGACTAAGACAGTATCTCAGATTTAAAATGTCTTTTTGTTATGTCATTTTAGTGTCCTTTATCCTTTTGATTTTTGCTTCTTGCAGTAATTTTTTTCCTTTCTAAAGTGTCTAGTCTTATTTTACCACTTTCCCATTCAATCTTTAATCTCCTGGGTTTTAGAGCCAATGATTCACTTTTATTATTTTTTTCATGTTTTCATTTTTAACATTCTACCTTAAGCTATAGTATGTAAACTTGGATTTGTTTTTATTTTCATTCTAGCTTTTGAGATTCTGGGGGGTTTTTTAGAATTTTTTTAGGCTTTATTTACTATTATTAATTTTTTTTGGCTGGGGCCAGGTTTGAACCCACCACCTCTGGTATATGGGACCGGTGCCCCACTCCTTTTAGCCACAGGCGCCACCCTCTGGTTTTATTTTTAATTGTTTAATTTTTTTTCTCTAGACCTTTACTTTTTACCTGTTTGAATTTTTATCTTAGTCCTTTAACTCATTCATGTAAAAGATATTTTTTATTCTTTTAAGTTGATCAAAATTTCTGCCCTTAAATTTCTAGCCTGTCTCTCTCAATCAGGGTTACTTATTTTTCTCTTTTTAATTTCTTCTTAAATTTATTCACCCTTTAAGTCTACTATTCCTCCCACTCTTCTGTTTTTGCTGTTCCTCTTATATAATAAACTAGGCTTTTGCACAAAGGTTCTGGATGTAATTTGCCCCATTTTCTGTACCAGACAAATTAACTGTTTTTCCCCTTCTCCCATACTCTGGGATGACCCAGCATATTTTTCCATAAGGATTTTTAGAAATGAATTCTACAACAAAGTGTGCACTCATACACACTCGCACCTCTTACCCTATGAAACGAAATTTCACCTCAGTCAGTAATTCTTCCTCTGCAGATAACACATCTGAAGGGTTGGAGTGATGAAGTATCACCTCATCGCATTAGAAGGAGGTATGGGTTTTATGATCTCTGTCCCCAAAGAATTTAAAGAACAATATAATGGAGGGATTTCAATGGGTTTATGCAGGGAGAACAGATGTCATAAGAGCAATGGAATAGGAAACTGCACCCATTAATAAAGGCAATCTGAAGGCCAAGTTAGGGTTGTTTGGAAAGAGCAATTTGAGAGTTAAAGAAAAGTTCTTGAGCCCCTACCATGCACTACTGATACCATCCTAAATGCTCTACAGACGTGGTCTCCTTTCATCCTTAAAACAACAACCCTGTATAGAAGATTATTGCCCCCACTTTACGCATTAGAAAACTAAGACTCACAGGGTTTTAAAAATTTGTCCATGACCACCTAGACACGAAATGATAGAATCAGGAAATGAACTAATTCTCTCCAACTCCAAATTTTCCCTCTAAATATTTCCTGCCCAAATTCTTACTCCAGAAATTTCCCCCATCCTCCCCCACCCCCGCCCACCCATACTCCCCTCCATGATGATGAAAGAGCAAAATATTGGGGGACAAAAAGTTGAATATGGAAAATGTCCTCCAAATACATAATTAGGGCATTTCAGAACTCTGAGGTAAAGAGGAGTTCTTCTAGGTGTATTTGCTGCCTGGGCAATTTGGAGGTGAATGGAAGGAAGAAGACCAGGGCATTCTCAACTGACTAGAGAGAAAGAGAGAAGCCACATGAGGGAAAGGAAGGGTCGCAGGAGGTTTGGAAGGAGAGCTGAGCCCCATCTGGCAGAATCTGCGCAGTGGGAGATGGAGCCCAGAGAAACCCCAGGCTGGCTGCAGATGTGTGTAGTTTCCTAGGGCTGTCATAACAAACAACTGCAAACTGGATGGCTTGAAGCCGCAGAAATTTATTCTCTCACAATTGCTAGGAGTTCAAAATCAAAGGATCGGCAGGACCATTGCCTCCTCCCAGCCAGCTCCGGCTTCTGATGGTTACCAGCAATCCTCGGTGCCGTGTGGCTTGCGTGTGCATGAGTCCAATCTTGCCTCCATCATCTCATGGCTTCTTCCGTGTGTGTGCGTGCGTGTGTGTGTGTGTGTGTGTGTGTGTGTGTGTCTTCACGTGGCTTTCTCCTCTCTGTGTCTGTCTCTGTGTTTCTTCTCTCCTTTTAAGGACACCAGTCATTTTGGATCAAGTGCCCACCTTACTCCAATATTACCTCCTCTGAAACCAATTTCAATGGCAACAACCCTGTTTCCAAATACAGCCACATTCTCAGGTTGTGAGAAGAACATAAACTGGGGGGGCAGCGTACAACTCAGTATAAGGTGAAAGGCAAAGTCACACAAGCCTGCCGGAATCTGCCACCAGAATCTGAGTTGAGGCTCCTCCAACCCGGCTGTGCTCTGGAATTTCCTGGACTGCTTTAACCAATGCTGCTGCCTGGACCTGTCTCTAGAAGTTCTGATTTACTTGGTTTCAGTGCAACCTGAGCTTTGGGGGGTTTTAAAAACTTCTCAGGGGATTCAAATGTGCAGCCCGGATTGTGCAGAAGCAGTTAGAGGTGAGAAGTCAGCCAGTTTCCAGTTCTTAACAAGTTAGATAATTGGAGTGGCTTTATCTCCTCACCCCTGAGATTTAGGCAATCCTGTGATTGCCATGAAAGGAGCTCTGGACTTGGCCTTATAGACACTTTCAGGTTCAACTTCTTGTTCATTAGTGATTTGCCCTTTCTGAACTTCCGATTCTTCTATAAAATGAAAATAGTTGGGCTGGATGTGTGTCCTGAGTACCACTTAAACGCTATTCAAAACACTTTGTGTCACTTAGCCATGTTCCTTATCTACAAATATCAGGCATCTGATGTTAAGTAGATTCTTAACTTCAGTGACTTCTAGTGAAAATACAGATAAGTTCTGGTTAAGCAGCCCACCAATCTATATGCTTTGCAGAGGTAGTGTCCATGTTAATTTTTTTCCCTAACTTCTTAGAACTTAGCATAGTATTTGGCACACAGACCACACTCAAAAATAGTTGTCAACCATTTGACTGCTGTGTGTATATGATATGGAACATTCTAGTGCAGATTAACCTCCCTCCACTCCCGCCCAGGCCTGTGACCACAGTAGTAAAGCAAATGCCAACAATAAAAATTGGGTATGATATTTTGAAAACAAAAATTTCTGGCTCTTCCTCTTACTAGCCAAAAGGTCTATAGAATCTTCCCATCTTGGAACCTCAGTCTCTAAACTGTAATATGGGAGTAATAATACTTACTTAGTGAAGGAACAGTAAGGCCTGGGGGTAATACAAATAATTTTATAGCACAGTAGTTGGCAGTAAATAGTGCATTATTTCTGTATATATATTTGGCCCAATCAATGACATTAAATAAAAAGCATTAATCAAATACCATTTATTTCTGTTATTGCTGTGATTGCCACTGGTGTCTTAGTTATAAAGTCTTTGCAGAGGCTGATATCTAGAAAAGTTTTTTCTACATTTTCTGCTAGAATTCCTATGGTTTCATGGCCTATATTGTATTCTTTTATCCATCTTGAATTAATTTTTGTGAGTGGAGAGATATGGGGATCCTGTTTGATTCTTCTGCTTGTGGCTAACCAAGTTTCCCAGCACCATTTATTGAATAGGGCTTCTTTTCCCCAGTGTATTATTGTCTGCTTTGTCAAAGATAAGTTGGTTGTAGGTAGAGGGTTTTCTATCTGGGTCCTCTGTTCTCTCCATTGGTCTAGGTGTCCATTTTTGTACCAATACCATCCTGTGGTATTTTGGTTATTATAGCCTTGCAGTATAGTTTGAAGTTTTGTAATGTGATGCTTCTGGATTTGTTCTTTTTGCATAAGATTGCTTCAGCTGTTTGTGCTCTTTTCTGTTTCCAAAGAAAGCATAGAATTATTTTTTCTAGATCTGTGAAGCGTGAGATTAGTATTTTGATGTAGATTACATTGAATCTGTAAATCATTTTTGGGTAGTTTCTGCACCACTAAAGAAATAATCGAGCAAACAGACAACCTACAGAATGGGAGAAAATATTCACAAGCTCTACATGTGATAAAGGGTAGTAAACAATATCTATAAAGAACTCAAGCAAATTAGCAAGAGAAAAACAAACAACCCAATTAAAAAGTGGACAAAAGACATGAAAAGAAGCTTTCCAAAAGAAGATAGACAAATGGCCAATAAATATATTTAAAAAATGCTCAGTATCACTAAACCACAGGGAAATGAAAATTGAAACTACAATGATATATCACCTTATGGCAGTTAGAATTGTCTATTACAAAAAGTCCAAAAATAAGAGATGCTGGCTTGGATGCAGAGAGAAAGAAATGCTTATACACTGTTGGTGGGCCTGCCAGTTAGTACAACCTCTATGAAAAACAGTATGGAGTTTCTTCCAGGAACTAAAAGTAGACCTACCATTTGATCCAGCAATCCCACTACTGGTTATCTACCCAAAGGAAAAGAAGTCTTTTTACGAAAAAGCCACCTGCACTTGAATGTTTACTGTAGCACAATTCACAATTTCAAAGATGTGGAATCAACCAGGGCCCATTAATTCATAAGCATATTAATAAAATGTAGTATATGTACGTCATGGAGTACTACTCAGCCATGAAAAAGGACAAATGAAAGCCTTTTGCAACAATTTGGATGGAACTGAAGACCATTCTCCTAAGTGAAATATCTAAAGAATGGAAAAGAAAATGTCACATGTACTCTCTATTAAATTAGAACTCAATGATTAGCACACATGTGCACAGTGAAAGTAAAACTCAGTGGAAACCAAGTGTGGGGAGGCTACCTAACAGGTGCAATGAACACTATTTAAGTGATGGGCTCACCTGTAGCTCTGACTCAAACATTATAAAAGCAATCATGTAAGCAAAAATATTTTTACTTCCTTCACATGTTGAAAGAAAATTAAATAAATAAAAAACCTCTTGGGAGTTATGAGGAGATCTATTTCTAACTTCAGTGAGAGGGATATAGCAGTGTTAACTAAAATAAGGAAAGATTACCCTCTTAAATTGTTAACATTTAGTACAATTAACATTCATACCTGAAATAAGTTACATCTATAGAAATATAAGCCTTCGTTATGTTAGACTTTAAACTTGTTACCAAACCTTACCTCAGAACACATCTAGTCCAACCACTTCAATTTATAGAAGAATCTATAAATTGTTTCATAAGAGTTTCAAAAGGACCTCTCCTATATATGATGTAAAAATGTGTAACTGTTTTTAAAGGTGGCTAATGGGATAAATAATTTTATTAATAATATTATAATAATTGTATAACATTGCTTATTATTAATTATCTATTGCTCTATCAGAAATACCACAAGACTGAGCAGCTAAAAAAAAATAAGCATCTATCATTTCACACAGTTTCTGTGGGCCAAGGATTCTAGAAAGGTTGAGGGGCTTGATCTCATTCAAGATGTCAGAAGGAATTGCAGTCATCTGAAGGCTGGACTGGGGCTGGAGGACCTGCTTCCCATGTGGCTCACTCCCATGCCTGGGGAGCTGATGCTGGCTCTTGGTAGGAGGCTTCAGTTCCTTGCTGTGATGACCCTTTCAGGGCTCCTTGAGTGTCAGGGAACTATAGTTGGC
Organism: Perodicticus potto; assembly: GCA_963574655.1. Classification (NCBI taxonomy): domain Eukaryota; kingdom Metazoa; phylum Chordata; class Mammalia; order Primates; family Lorisidae; genus Perodicticus; species Perodicticus potto. The sequence goes on from CAUYRH010062264.1 coordinate 59,807, forward strand.
TTCCTTCAGTGAGTACAATCTGAGAGCACCTAAGGTGGAAGCTTCCATGACTTTCATGACCTAGCCATGGAAGTCATGCTTCCTTGTGTCTGCAATATTCTGTTGGTGACAAAGTGAGCCCTGTTCAATATGAGAGGGGAAGCCCAGTGTATGAATCCTCGGAAATGCAGATTATTGGAGCCTATTTTGGAGACTGGTCTGCAGGACAACTGCATCATTGTGCTTGTTAAAAACACAAATTCCAGCCCCATCTCCATTTTTGAAAAACCTCTTGGATGTCTGCACAATCTACACTATAGCTTGAGAAACTTGCTTTATGATACTGAAACATGCCTACATACAGGCTTTTATACACACAAAAATATTGAAGTTATGGTCTCGGTGCCTGTGGCTCAATGGGCTAAGGCGCCAGCCACGTACATCTGAGGTGGCAGGTTCGAATCCAGCCTGGACCCGCCAAACAACAATGACGGCTACAACCAAAAAAAATGGCTGGGCGTTGTGGCGGGCACCTGTAGTCCCAGCTACTTGGGAGGCAGAGGCAGGAGAATTGCTTGTGCCCAGAAGTTGGAGGTTGCTGTGAGCTGAGATGCCACAGCACCAGGGTGACAGCTTGAGGCTCTGTCTCAAAAAAAAAAAAAATTGAAGTTATGAATAATTGTCCTGGGCAGTAAGATAAGGTGTTAGGGGAAATACCACTTTTTGAAATATAAGCATGTGCTACTTTTACAACAATAATTTTAATTAAATGATTTTTAAAGTGTTATTCTACACATACAATCCCTTTGGATATTTTCCTGTGATATTCAAGTCTCTATTTGACTTTAAGACAGAAAGTAGAATAAGCTACAAGAACACAACCTCTAAATAGTAATGCTGTCTCCCACTGCATTAAGACAGAAGTTAGAATTCCATGGAGTACCCCTACAGGAAACTCACCTGTTCTGGCCCAGCCATGTTCCTCTTCAACAAATTGGAAGCTAATCAAGGAGAGGCGAGGTGGCCCATTTTCTCTTCCTTTCTCCTCCTCTTGCCTGGTTTCTTGGGCACCGACCGGATAAAGATCAAACATTTTGGCAGAGACAAACATCTTGGCAGAGACTCCATTGTGAGTGAACCATGAGGGTGTCCTTCTTTTAACACTCGAGCTACTTTCGTTGTCCTACTTTGAACAGTTATTACCCAACCCTGTTCCACTTCTAGAGATGTTTCCAGATCAAAGCACTCTTGCTGATCTTAATTGGTCAAGGCCAAAAGCTGGCCAGTATTCTTTCTATGAATTTATCCAGGATCAGGCTAAATCAGATAAGTATAGAAAGAAGAATGGAGGAGAAGAGGGGAGTCAGAGGAAATTTGTAATTGCACATGGGTGGCCCAGGGCTAGAGCCTCAGGCACATCTGGCTGAGTGTACTTCTGTCCACTATGGACACTTCTCTATTCTTCCGAAAATGAGGAATGGGAGGTGAAGAACAGATGAGCAGGTTGACTCCCTCAGACTCTGTGCCCCCCATCTCTTGCACCTTGAGAGACCCTGCCTTCTTCTCTCTTTGTTCTTCTCTTATCATTTGTGCACTGGACCAGCCTGTGATGACAGGCTTTTAAATGAATCTGGGTTAGCATTGCTAGTTATATCTATGGGATGGAATTCTAGAAGTAGAATTACTAGATCAAAGAGCATGAATGACTTTGATTCACACTCATCCATTAGGCAATTGTTAGCATTTTCCTGGTGGATGGCCTATTACAGGCAAATGTTCTATATCAGATATGTATTTATGGTCACATGAATAATAGGTGATAAGAAAGAGCAAGGCTTTAATGTTCCTTGATATGTGTGTATAGAACTTGACTTTCCCCCATCTACCAGTGGATTAAAACATTTTAAACCTGTTGTTCATTGGTAGTCCCCAAGGTTTTCAATGGAACATCATGCTTTGTGTAAAGTTTGAGAATTTCTGACCCAGAAGACCCAAACCAATGTGCATTATCTATTCAGATGATTCAAACATCCTGGGTCATCTGACAAATGAAACTGAAGAGTCAGTATGTCTTGGTGGCTGTGGAAATCCAGTCCCTTGCACACAGTGCAGCCCTGGAGAGGGTTTTTAAAATTGAGATATAATTTACATGCCATAAGATTCATCCTTTTAAGGTACAATTCAGTGGTTTTTAGTATAGTCACAATGTTGTACAACCAATGTCACTGTCTAATTCCAGAATATTTTCCTCACTCCAAAAAGAAGCCCCATACCTATAGCAGTCTCTCCCCATTTCCCACTCCCTCCAGCCTCTGGCGACCACCAATCTGCTTCCGTTTGTATTGTCCTATTCTGGTTTTGTTTTGTTTTGAGCCAGAGTCTCACTCTGTTGCCCTGGGTAGAGCGCCGTGGCTTCGCAGCTCACAATAATCTCAAACTCTTGGGCTGAAGTGATCCTCCTGCCTCAGCCTCGCAAGTAGCTGGGACTATAGGTGCCTGCCCCTATGCCTGGCTATTTTCTATTTTTAGTAGAGATGAGTTCTCACCCTTGCTTAAGTTGGTCTCAAACTCCTGAGCTTAAGTAATCCAACCACTGTGGCCTCCCAGAGTGCTGGGATTACAGGCATGAGCCACCACATCTGGCCTATTGTCCTATTCTGGATACATGCATTTCTTATACATGGAATTACACAATATGTGGCCTTTTGCGACTTCCTTCACCCAGCATTATGTTTTTAAGGTTCATTTATGTTGCAGCAGGTATCAGTACTTCACTCCCTTTTATTGTGAAATAATACTTCACTGTATAAATCTGTTATATTTTGGTCATCTGATCATCTATAGAGAGTTTGAAATGTAAGCTTTTAATTTAAGTATGAAATTCATCCAGAAAAGGTTGGTAATTATAATTATACACATTGATGAATTCTCATCAAGTAAGTAACCAGCACCCAGATAAGAAAACAGAACCTTACCAGAATCTCAAAATTCTCCAAGTCCTTTTCCAGTCGCTAATCCCCCTCCTAATATAATCACTCTTAATTCCATAAATTAGTTTTGTCTGGTCTAATTCCATAGGCTAACATTGCTATTTTTAAAATTTTTACAAATTAAATCATACAGTGTAGGGTTTTTTCTATTTGTGTGTTTTTTTCACTCAACTTTGTATGTGTGAGATTTATTCACATTGTTGCCCCTATTTGTGGGATTTTCCATTGTGTGAATACACAGCACCATTTATTCTTCCATCCTCCTGTTGGTGGACCTTTTGGTTTTAATTTTTGGTTATTGCTAATAGTCTTGCTCTGAATTCCTGTATATGTTTCTTAGTAAATGCACCAACATTTTTCTGTTGACTATGTACCTAGGAGTAGAATTGCCAGCTTAGGATGGACCTATGTTCCCTTTAATAGATACTACAGAGCAGCTTTCCAAAGTGATTGTACTGAGTTATACTCTCACCAGCTTGTTGTGGTTGCTTCACGTCCTTGCCCGCAGAGTACTGTCTTTGTCATTTTAGCCATCCTGGTGAATGTCTACTGCATTACAGAGTAGTTTAAAATTATTTCTCTAATCACCATTGAAGTTTAGCAACTTTTCATGTAGCTATTGATCATTTGGAAGCCTGCTTTTGTGAGGTGCCCTTTGAATGCTTTTCCCCGTATTTCCACCGGATTGCCTGCCTGTTTCTAATTAATTATAGCAATTCTTTATAGTCCTGATGTGAATCTTCTATTGGATGCAGGCCTTATAAAAATCTTGTGCTCTTCAATCTTCCTTTTTAGTCTCTTAATATCATCCTTTGAAATAGTCTTTAACTTTAGTATCATTCAGTTTACTAATGTTTTCCTTTATGCTCAGTATTTTTTTTTCCAATATTATTTTTAAGAAACTTTTCATCCCCCTGGATCTTGAGATTGAGTTTTTATATTGAAATATTTATTACCTCTCAATTTCATGCTAAATGGCTAATGGATCTCTGTCCCATCTGGAGGGCTATGCAATGCATTAGAAATGTTCTAAATGGAAGTAAGAACAAAGGAACAAATCATAGCATACAATTTGCCAACACAGAGTGGATAGCCAGGCTTGTCTCAACTAGTGTTACTTATTGCATCTTCAATTCCTTTCCAATTCATATATCATCTTCATTTGTGGCAGCAATTAGTTGAGTCATTAGTCTCTGCCTTTTCATCTAAGTATCAACCACATTTCAAGATTCCATTAAGTCAATTTGTAACCACTCCAGGTAGGAGTAAGGAAGTTCCTGGGAAGGACTGATCACGATGTTCTGACAGATTTATCTCCCTGTCTGAACCTTTCTTGAAGATGTTAAGTGTTCTATCAATTACCAATCTGGTGACACTTTGAGCGTCATTACAATTTATGCTGTGGGGCGCCTAGGGGAGAGGAAAGAGAATGTATCCAGATTTTCAATGACTTTGCAGTGTCACATGGAACAGAAGGACTGCACATGGGCCAGCTTCTCTCCGAGGGTCACAACACCTTCCCCAGGTCACACTGATACACATCGTGTTGGCATTGAGCTAACCATGATGATTGTTTCTGATACTATGTCAGAATGAAAAAAGTTAAACTTAATCTCTCTCCAAATAAATTGCTGCTAAGTATAAGCAGAGTCATTTATTGTGGAAAAAGGAGTGATTCCCTGGATGCTTGGAATAGGTGGCCAGTCCATTAGAGGGTAACTTGTGCCCTCTCAGAGCATGGCACCTGCATCTTATAGGATGGGATGTTCCATTTAAGCTTTCAGAAAACACTTCATTAAGAAACAGGGCAAGATTCACAAAATGGGGCCTCTGGGGGAATCAGGACAGCAGGGGCATGAGAAGAACAGCCACAATCACATAGACCCACGCCATCACAATCCTTAATCCTTCACACAGCAGGTGCGGGATACTGACTAGGACCAAGGACTATGGGCTTGCTCCCCCAGGGGCTTGGCAACAGTGCGTCCTGAGCAAAAATGACAAAATATGCTTCATCTTGTCTCCACAACATACAATTCTCTCAAAAATTGGGAGAAACTGGTAGATAAGAAACTGGGAATATAAGAACTACCTGTTAAGGACTGCCTTATGCAAAGAGGCAAGGATTTTTCAAATATTACCTACTAATAATAATGTCTCTTTCCTAGCCCATGAAACTATATTCCAATTAAGAGTATTCCCTATTCCTCTTCAGATCCAGGGGTGTTAGAAGGAATAGAATTAGCCAGCTGAGGATGGGAAGGCAGCTCACCTGAGCACTGACATCTCAGGAGCATCTTAGGTGACCTTCCTGGAGTTCAGGTAGGAGCTCTGTTAGGAAGGATGTCCTTTCTGGTCCACTTTGTCACCACAGGCCTTGCTCTTGCTCCTTACTGCTTGGCTTCTCTCCCCAGGCCCTTCCCATGGGTCACTCTATTCACAGTTTAGGTCTCAGCAAATGCCACTCCTCAAAGGGACACTCACGGCTATCCGACTCAGAGAATGTGCTCACCCCAGCCCCATAGCTAGTTATCTCCATTTAGGTCACTTGTTTATTTCTCCCACAAATTTCATGACAATGTGCAATGACTTTTTTAAGCACTGGTTTACATTTTATGATATGTCACCAATAAAACAAACCCTGCATGAGATAGGAACTTTGTCACTTTGGTTCATTGCTTCATTCAAACAGGACATGGTACTGCAGGTGATAAAATATTTGTGGAATAAATGAATGACAATGACAAAAAGCAAGATTAGAATCACTGACCAACACGCTGGAATGTAAATGACACACTTTAAATTGACTAACGCACCAATACATAAAAAGTGTTGAAGATAAAGAATCGTTTCTGATAATAAATGTGTAGTCCTCACGGGGAGGCAGTCTGGTGCTTTAGTTATCTATTGCCTTGTAACAAATGACTCCAAAACTTAGCAGGTAAAAACAATAATCATTTTTTATCTCACAGTTTCAAGAGCTTGGGGATCCAGAGCTGGCCAAGTTGGGTGCCTTCTGCTCATCATCTCCCGAGAGTATACAGTCAGGCTGTCGGTGGATGCTGAAGGATCCACTGCTGAGCTCACTCCCGTGGCTCTCAGCAGATGGTGTCAGTTCCTCCCTGGGTTGGTGTCACGACCATATAAATGATAGTGCGAGACATGGATTGACAGTACACGCTGCAAGAAGTGAGGCTAACCATAGGTGCAGGCCAGCACTGAGCACTTCTCACAGAGTCCTTTTATTGAGAAGATACATAATAGGCAGAAAGATCACTAAGCAAAGACATGCAGGGGCTGTGTAATCGGGGAAATGATCTCATAGGTGCCAAGAGAGTCTGTACTCAAGGAAATGATCTTCAAGTGTGGTAAGGAAATGATCTCCAAAATACTACATGCAATTTTTCTCCACTAATCCTTCAAGGAACTGTCATAAAATGCTTAATGTTTAACATTAGCCTTACTACTACAGGACTGAACTTTGCTCCTCCAGGATTACTGAGTTACTTGGTGGCTTGCCTTCCAAGTCACAACAGATTTCCAGGCTTGCCAGGAGAATGTCTTGCTCTCAGTAATTCCTCAGATGAGTTATGATATGGGTGGCTGTTGTAGTAAGTATGATGTTTAATCCTCTACAAAAGGTTTTTATCTTTTTTTTATTTCAAAACATTACAGGGATACAAACTGCTTTGGTTACGTAAGGATGGCTTTTGTAATCCTTGAGTCAGGATTATAAGGGTGCCCATCACTAAGATAATTTATTGTACCAGTTAGGTAAGTTTATGCTCAACCCTTCTGTCATCCTCTCTCTACTTGATTGCTACTGAGTTTTACACCCTTCTGTGCTCATCAGTTAATTTTGGTTTATTAGCGAGTACCTGTAGTGTGTGTTTTTATGTTCTTTAGATACTTCATTCAGAATAATGGTCTCCATCCAAATTTCTGCAAAAGGCATTAATTCATCTTTATCTGTGACTAGGTAGTATTACATAGTATACATATATTTTGTTAATCCACTCATGAATTAATGGGCACATGAGTTCATTCCATATCTTTGCAATTGTGAATTGTGCTGCAATAAACATTGAACTGCAGGTATCTTTTTCATAAAATGACTTCTTTTCCTTTGGGTAAATATTCAGTAGTAGAAGTGCTGGATCAAATGGTAAGCCTACTTTTAGTTCTTTGAGGAATATCTATACTGTTTTTCATAGAGGTTGTACTAATTTGCATTCCCACCAATGGGGTATAAGCATTCTTTTCTCTCTGCATCCATAGCAACAACTATTGTTTATGAAGTTTTTAGTAAAAACCATTCTAACTGGGGTAAGGTGATATCTCATTCGGGTTTTAATTTGCATTTCCCTGATGACTAGTCATTAACATTATTTCCTACACTGTTTATTGGCCATATGTCTATCCTTTGAAAATATTCTGTTCATGTCTTTTGCCCACTTTTTAATGGGATTGTTTCTTTTTTTTACTGATTTTCTTGAGTTCTTTGTAGATTCAGGTTATTAGCCCTTTAATCAGATATACAAATTGAAAATATGTTCTTTGATTCTATAGGTTGTCCATTTGTTCTATTGATTATTGGTATTTCCTTTGCTGTGCAAAAGCATTTAATTGAATCAAGTCCCATTTACTTATTTATTTTTGTTGTTGCTGGAATTGCCATTGGGGTCTTCTTCATAAATTCTTTGCCTAGACTGATATCCAGAAGAGTTTTTCCAACATTTTCTTTAGAATTCTTGTGGTTTCATGCATCATATTTAGTTTTTATCTATCTTGAATTAATTTTTGTGAATGGTGGGAGATACGGATCCTGTTTCTTTCTTCTGCATGTGGGTATCCAATTCTCCTAGCACCATTTACTGAATAAGATATCTTTTCCCCAGGGCATATTGTTATCTGCTTTGTCAAAGATCAGTTGACTGTGTGTGGTTTTATATCTGGCTTCTTTGCTCTGAGCCATTAGTCCATGAACCAGTTTGTGTGCCAATACCGTCTTGTTCTGGTTACTATAGCCTGGCAGTATAGCTTGAAGTCTGGTAATGAGATACACCCAGATTTGTTCTTTTTGTTTAAGATTAGTTTTGCTATTCAGCCGTCCCTTTTCTATGAACCATAGGCTCATTTTTTCTAGATCTGGGAAATCTGATGTTGGCATTTTGAAGGTGATTGCATTGAGTTTATAAAGCAGCATGACACACTTTCCCAATTGTTTGTGTCATCTGTGATTTCTTTCTTCAGTGTTTTCTAGTTCTGTTTGTGGAGATTTCTCACCTCTGTGGTCAGGTATATTCTTAGGTATTTTATTTTCTTTGTAGTTATTGTGCATGGAATGGAATCTTTGATTTGACTTTCAGTTTCACTGATATTGGTGTATAGGAATGCTACTGATTTATGTACATTGACTTTGTAACCTGAGACTTTGTTGTATTTATCAATTCTAGGGGTCTTTTAGGTTATATAGACATAAAATCATACCCTCAGCAAAAAGTGATTATTTGACCTTCTCTTTTCCAATTTGTACACCCTTTTTTTTTTTCTCTTGGCTGATTGCTTTAGCTAGAACTTCCAGCACTATTTTGAATAGAAGTGGTAACAATGCAGATTTTTGTCTTGTTCCAGTTCTTAGCTGGAATGCTTTAAATTTCTCCCCCTTCAGTGTAATGTTGGCTGTGGACTCCTTGCCTTATTGGCTTGCATGCTTTGATGAAGCATAGTATAATGCTGAAGAGATCCACATGGCAAGGTATGGACAACAGCCAGCCAGGTTCTACTACTCTAGATCCAACAGTCCTTGAGAAACTAAATTCTGCCAAATTCCCCACTTGGAACCATACCCTTCCCCAGGTAAGCCTTCCAAAGAGATGGCAACCTTCACCAACATTTTATTGCCTCATGAGAGACCCTAAAGCAGACAACCCAGTGAAGCCATCCCCAGACTTCTGACCCATAGTAACTGTACTGTAATAAATGTATATTGTTTTAAGCCACTATATTTATGAGAATTTTTACATAGCAATTGACAATTAGTATAGAGGTGCTCAATTCACACAGATTCATTTTTCTGGGAATGACTAAAACATACATGCATGGGTGTACAGAAACCCTTTTTGGTTAAGTGATTAGGCACCCTGGCCATACTATTACTTAATTCATAGCTGGTCTCCTGACCATTCATAACCTGTCTTCCAGTAATTTAACACTTGGAAAAGAGAAATAAGATCATATTACTAATTCTACTCTAGAAAGATGGTTGAAGAACTCCTATTCCTAAAAGTATTATTCAGTAAATCACATTTCTACCAATGGCAGTGGCAAAGTGGATGGATTTCAACCTTGTCAATCATATTTCAGGTTTATAATAATAATGGTTGGAAGGTATAGTCTCATAACCAGAATTCTCTCTAATGCACCATTTTCAGAAAGAATCCAATTTGCTTAGTGACTTTATTTTACATTTAGAGAAGTGTTGAGCTAAATTTGTGGACAATTTTTTTTTCCTTTTTTTATTAAATCATAATTGTGTACATTAGTGCAATCATGGGGCATGATGTGCTGACTTCATATACAATCTGAAATATTTTCATCAAACTGTTTAACATAGCCTTCATGGCCTTTTAATCACTATATGAAGACATTAATATTCTACATTTAGTAAGTTTCACTTGTACCCTTGTAAGATGCACCGTAAGTGTGATCCCACCAATCGCTTTCCCTCCACCCATCGTCTCCCCTCCTCTCCCCTCCCTTGCCCCTTTCCCCATATTCTTGTGCTATACTTGGGTTTTAGCCTTCATATGAAAGCTATAAATTAGCTTTACAGTAGGGCTGAGTACACTGGATATTTTTTCTTCCATTCGTGAGATACTTTGCTAAGAAGAATATGTTCCAGCTCCATCCATGTAAACATGAAAGAGGTAAAGTCTCCATCTTTCTTTAAGGCTGCATAGTATTCCATGGCATACACGTACCACAATTTATTAATCCATTCATGGATCGATGGGCACTTTGGCTTCTTCCACAACTTAGCAATTATGAATTGGGCTGCAATAAACATTCTGGTACAAATATCTTTATTATGATGTGATTTTTCATCTTCTGGATATATACCTAGTAAAGGAATTATAGGATCAAATGGCAGGTCTATTTTTAGATCTCTAAGTATTCTCCAAACATCCTTCCAAAAGGAATATATTAGTTTGCATTCCCACCAGCAGTGTAGAAGTGTTCCCTTTTCTCCACATCCACGCCAGC
>CAUYRH010062266.1:0-16921 GCA_963574655.1 Perodicticus potto
AGTATGGACATTTTAACAATGTTGATTCTTCCCAGCCATGAGCATGGTATGTTTTTCTATTTGTTAACATTTTCAGCTATTTCTTTTCTTAGAGTTTCATAGTTCTCTTTATAGAGATCTTTCACATCCTTTGTTAGGTAAACTCCCAAATATTTCATGTTCTTTGGCACTACTGTGAAAGGAATAGAGTCTTTAACTGTTTTTTCAGCTTGGCTATTGTTGGTATGTATAAAGGCTACAGATTTATGAGTGTTGATTTTGTAACCTGAGATACTGCTGGAACATATTCTTCTTAGCAAAGTATCTGAAGAATGGAAGAAAAAGTATCCAATGTACTCAGTCCTACTATGAAACAAATCTATAGCTTTCATATGAAGGCTATAACCCAATTATAGCACAAGAATCTGGGGAAAGAGGCAAGGGAGTGGAGGGGAGGGGGGAGAATGGGTAGAGGAAGGGTAATTGGTGGGATCACACCTACAATGCATCTTAGAAGGGTACAGGTGAAACTTACTAAATGCAGAATATAAATGTCTTAACATAATAACTAAGAAAATACCATGAAGGCTCTGTTAACCAGTTTGATGAAAATATTTCAGATTGTATATGGAACCAGCACATTGTACCCCATGATTGCATTAATATACACAGCTATGATTTAATTTAAAAAAGTAATCAAAAAATATGGTTAAGAATATTCCTTCTAGTGTTTTTTATTACAGAGAAATGGAAACATCTTAACTGTATAATTACTTCAGACAGGGAAAAAGAATGCCACAAAATGGAAATGTGAAGTTCATGTCAGAGACAACAATCTTGAATATCAAGCATTTATATGCAGGAGCCTGGCGTATAGGAGAAAAGTGCTTTACAAATTCCAAAGAGCTTCCTTCAAGTATCAAGAAGGAAGGGCAAAGGACTCAGAATGTGGAGTGTTAGCCTAAACCATGCTCTGCCTTGGGCAGTTTCCAGGGTCAGAAGAGAGGAAACTGGTGGGCATGTGGCAAAGAGAGCAGTTGGTGAAAGTCCCTGCCACTCCCCACCCTCCTCGTCATTGTCCCGATGAAATACTGGGCTGAGAAAATGAAAACTGTGAGCACTTCAGGTAGGGCAAAGGAAAACAGAAAGCAGAGAAAAGGGTGTGCCGTGTTTCAGCACAGAGTGGGCCTGAACTAGGTACTACCCATACTCCCAACCAAGTTTCCCAGGCCTATTTATGACATATGGGCAATTCTGAAATTTCTGTATACCCCTGTGTGATATGTGGAATAAAGACTGCCTCAGGAAACTGGAACTGGCTTGGAGTCAGGCATAGGCTGGTGTAAAGTATAGACCAGAAAAACAGAAACTGTGTCATGGACCCCAGACATGAGCAGTGCAAGGCAACTGCTCCTTCAAACACTGGCTGATGACATACAAAGACCAATCTGATGGAAATAGCTCAGAGAACCAGCAAAATTCACAGGACAGTTTGCAGCACTGATTCACACATGCTTGTCTAACTCTCCGCTGCTGCCCAAAGAGATAGAGGAGAGGCAGAAGCATTGACAACCTGAGACCAACTTTGAAAAGATCTATTTTTATCATGTAGTGCTAAATTACTTTAAATGGTAATTTAAAGACACCTGCTTACCCTGCTCCCCTTAGCCCTGACTACCAAGCTGAAATAGGGGCTTGTGAACATAGTGATGTCATTTTTTTCCACACTCAAGTCATAGTATGTAATTTCAGACTTTAATACAGTCATAAAATAGAGGTTACTTCCTCCTAGAATGTGTGACTGGACCTGAGGAAATGTGAAGCAGGAAGACATTGTGTTAGATTTAACCTGATTCTTTTGGGGCAACTATGGTTTGCTCCTAAATCACAGTCTGTTTCTGTTCTTTTGCATTTCCTCTCACCCTGATGAACATGGAATACAGTATTTATGCACTAAAGTTGTGAAAATACCTAGAGTCGAAAATACTAGATTGAGCCTCATGAAGCCGGGTACATAGGTGGTCCTGAGAAAGAAGAAGATGTGAGTTATCAATTGTTGATCATGATTAGGAAATTGGCTCTGGAGCCATATTGCCCACATGTAAATCTAAGCTCCGCCAATCACTTGTGTTTGTCCTTGCACAAGTTATTTGACTTATCCAAAGTGAGCATAAGGGTATAATAGTAACCCATTTCATAGGACAGTTGTAAAGTTTAAGTTAATTGATATAGGTAGTTTCCTTGGAGCAGAAATAGACACCTATTAGGTATTATGTACTTGTTTACTGTTATTAATGCTTTGAGAGTTAAAAGAGCTAATACTTTCAGAATATAACATTATTGTGCTGGGTACATTCTAAGTGATCAAAGTGTTAGCTGCTGTTACTGCATTATCCTGTCCTGAGGAAATTGATACAGCTGTTCATTTAGACAAGTTTCTGAAACAAAACAGCTTACCTACCACATACATCCAATGTATTCTTACTCCTGGCCTTTGTAAACATGTTCATCCTGGAAATATTGGTCTGTTTTTTTTTCTTACCTAAATTATTTTCTTTTTAGTGTTTCTCTTAGGTTTTCCTTGTATGTTCATTTTAACTTTTACTCTTATGTTCTCTTTTTTTTTTCTTTTATCAGCTCTTATCATTTCATAGTTTGTCATTTTATGAGAATTTTTATATAACTATTATATTTTTTGCCAGTGTTTCTATCATTTATCTCATCATACATTGTACTGTCTTTGCTGAATGTCCCTACTTTTCTCTTTCCCTTTTTGGCTGTATATTCTATCTGTCCCTTCCATCTCTCCATTCTGAACTGTTTTTAAACTGCTTGTCTTTTCTACTTTTGAAAGTATTGTCCAATTCTGCCTTATCCCATGATGCAGTTCTGAGATAATCAAGGAGCCCACTCTTTTGGGCTTATTCCCTCTGGTGCTAGATTTACTGATGAGCTGACAATGAATTGTACAGACTCTCTTTGTGGTTTGGTATTAGCTAAAAGTAATGTAAAGAGAAAGACATTTATAAGATAGAAGCCAATAACCAACACAACCCATAATGGAAAAGCATATACCTTGTAACATCTTACAGATCTGTTTCCCTTGTGGAGCTCAGATCGGAGCTAAGTAAGTAAACTTCCAGCACATTTTTTTAACCTCTCCCTGCCTCAGTATAAATATGGTATTAAACTAATGATGTTCAATAAAACATCGTGTTCAATAAAACAATATTTAACAAAACACTCCATGTAATGTGGTTAGCTAGAGTCTAACCCATTCTAAGTTCTCCCAAATACCATATGATACTGATACAGGACTTTCCTCTTCAAGGGTTCTTGGTCTCGGTGATTCAAAGAAGGAATCCACGAACCACAGATCAGTGGTAAGACAGCATTTATTTACAGAAAAGAAAAGAATACAAAAACACCAAAGATCCTGGCAGAGAGAACCCAGGTTGGGGAACAAGCTCTTTTGCTCCTTCTCTCTGTCTCTCTCTGGGTTCTTTGACCAAGGGCATAGATAGTCTCTGCGGTCCTCTATAGTTAGGTATAGCCCAAACTCAGTAGCAAATGAATTGGTACAATCCCTTTCAGTCCCAGGGCTAGGAAACTTACATGAAATTGACCAGGCCAGGGAAATGGGGGGTCCCCTATTCACCCAAGTGAAAGGGAAGGGAGACCTAAGTTGCCTGGCCCCGCTGGCTACTGGAGCCTCCTATGGGCCTCCCTGCCTACCCTCCTGCCCCCTAGCCTGCTGGTTCCTCTGCTGGCTGCCAACGCACCAACACTGCCTGAGGGCACAGCAGATACGACCCTCAGCTCCATTGAACTGGCTGGGGAGCCACCTGTCCTGTATCAATGCCATTATTTTATTGCTGTTATTGATGTTGCTTTTGTTATTATGAAGACAATAATATTTAATATCAAGTTTCTTTTGTCTTCCTGTTTGTGAAACTAGATGGACAAAAAAAGCTTCAAATTCTGAAATTAGCAAGTAGAGCCATTGACCGTGTTGCTGGTAACATTACAAAGTTGCAAACAGCTTCTGTTTGGTCCTTAGCTTTTGTACCATATTTTATTAGTTTTGGTTTGAAAGATAAACATTTTCTTACCTTATGAGATTTTCAGTCCAGAAATGACTAGGGGCTACTTGATTTTGAGAAGGTAATATTTAGATTTTAAAAAATAAAATTAATGCATATGAATTCCACTGTATTTGTAATGTACTGTCTGTTGACATCTTAGTAAGCTGTCGGCAACCATTTAATCAACATTTATTGCCATCCTTTTTTGAGATTTAAATAGGACATAAAATTTTATGACATTAAGAGTATTTTCAATAACTGTTTCATCATTTTCCACAGATATTGTAATAGTATACAAGAGGAAATATCAATAAAATACCCAGTATGCATTATTTCCGGAAGAGTAAGGTAGTTTGAAGTTTCTTTCTATCATAACAAAACATTGGTCTATTTTTCAGATAATATTGTAGATTTGTGGATGTCTAGGTTTTTCTTTTTTTACCTTCCTGTTTTGACCATATCTTTATTTTTTATTTTCTCTTTTTGGAAATCAATAGTTCAGTGTCAAAAACTAAGAATTATGGACTATGTTTTTTGCTTTTAAAGGATAAACAGTAGATTATAATATTAAATTCTAGTTCCTTAGAGGCTGCAAAACAAAGAACATGCCAAGATACAAAAAAATAGCATATGTATGAGTTAAATATCAGTTTGATACAGAAAGCTTAAACCCTGGTATCTATGTGGATGTTAAATTTAGATAGTTGTTTGAAAAGTGGCCACAGAGAATTAGTCATGAGTATTTATACTTTATTATATGCATTTGAACTGGGAAAAGAACATTTTTGAAGAATCTTGAATACATATGTTCAAGAATCTTTATCTTGTCTATTTTATTTTAGCTGGGAAGGGAGAGGTATTAGAATCATGGTGGAAACTGTAGCCAGGACCTAGTCGTCTAACTATGCCGCAGGGCCTGGAGTCACAAGCAAACAAAACTGAGTGATAAATATGACCCCCAGATACCACTCTTAGCATATGCTCAAAATAATTGGAAACAAGTACTCGAACAAGTACATGTACAAGCATGTTCATAACCACACTATTCACAATAGCCAAAATATACAAATAGGCCAAATGTCCACCCATAAATGAATAAACAAATTGTGGTATCTATAAATAATGGAATATCACCCAGTCATAAAATGGAATGAAGTACTGAAACATGCTACAATATGGATGAACCTCCAAAATGTGGTGCTAAGTTACAGAAGCCAAACACAAAAGGTCACAAATTTTATGTTTCCATTTAAGTGAAATATTCATATTGAATAAACACGTAGAGACAGTATGTAAATGGTTGGTTTCCAGAGACAGAGGAGAAGATGTAACAGGTTTAACCTGCTTAATAGGTCAAGGTTTACTTTGACATGATTAACATATTTTGTAACTAGGTAGGGGCAGGGGTTATTCATCATTCTTAATGTACTAAATGGCATGAAAGTGTTTACTATGGTTAATTTTATGTTGGGTGACTTTCACTGTATTAAACTATTTAAACAAATACCAAGTAGCGTGGTCAAAGCAGCACTATATTTCATCTTCCCAGAATCCCATTTGGTTTAAATAAATCTCCACAAGGAGAGAACATGGAGTTTTTCCATTATTGATCCTTGGGAGCCTGGTGAGGGCTGGGAATTATGTTACAGTACAGAGTCTTCTTAAAAGTTGAATTCAATTTCCTTCTTAAATATATTCTATTTTATTATGACATTAGATTATCAGAGTTTGTGAAAATCGCTTTTAATGACTAAGCTTCTATACCATGTGCTGTTTCATTTTTATGCTTGCTGAGGTTTCAGTTGGTCTCATTGATCCATCCAAGAAAATAAAAACAGGAAAGCATAAATATTTCTCCCTTGAGATGTGTTCTCTGTGTAGTGGGAAGATAATTATACTGATGTAGATGGCCAGATGAGGTTATTTGGGCTCAAAAGCTTTATTTTTGGCTCTGAAATGGTTTAGACTAGCAACCATATAAATAGGATGGTCTGTATAATTATGAATATTCTTTATATTTTGTGTGAACCAATCTGGGAGGCTGTTGTACACAAATAGGAATAGTAATACAAGTGTTTTCCATGGCTATGACATAAATATCTAGACTTTTTAAAAATTAAATCATAACTGTGTACATTAATGCAATCATGGGGTACAATGTGCTGGTTTTATATACAATTTGAACTATTTTCATCAAACTAGTTAACATAGCCTTCACGGCATTTTCTTGGTTATTGTGTTCAGGTATTTATACTTTTTCAGATGACGAATGCCATTTGTTTTTTGTGGTACATGTCTTTGAAAACAACATTTTTTAAGGTTTCTGTACAGTAAGAGCCTGCTGTATGTTGGATGCCTCAATATATATGTTGCATAAATAATTCTGAATCCTGATAATATCTCTGAAAGGCAAATGCCATTATTTCATTATTGTAAATGAGATAACTGAGGTTCAAAGAAGTTAAGTTAAGAAGTTAAGTTAGGTATCCTCAAGAGGGTAAATGTTGTGGATAGGAACATAAGACACTTGATCTCGGGTGGGATACCTTGTGGTTAGGATCCTATTGTGCAGCTTTTCTGTTGCAATATCCTATAAAATAGCTCACACAAAAATCACAGGGTCTTCTTATGACTCTTACTTTGGCATCCCTAAAGAATGTCTGAACTGTTTGCTCACTTTGCTGAATTACCCTGAATAGATAAGCTATCAAAAGGTTGGCAGGAATGTTGACATTTAACAGCACTGAAGAAATAGGAATATCAGTGTATAAGAAACCGTAAGTTTTAAAAAAATTTTGAACACCTGAAATGAATAATGAGGGCACTGAATGCGTGATGATGGGGAGGACATTAAATCTGGGTCACAGAAAACCAGAGCAACTGGGAATTTAGGGAACACAGAAATATAATAAAACTTGTGTGCCAGCCTAGATCGTTCAGAATTTGATGTCAAATAGCTCTTCCAAAATAGGCTTGCTCTTCTCATGCATCTCCAGTATTGCCTTCCAGACACATTGTGCTTACCCAGCTGTTCCTTTGCTGACTCGTCCACTGCCTGAAGTACTTTCCCTCACTGCCACCAATTCACAGCCTTTCCTTTTCCCTTGTTGGAAGATACCATGCACTGCCCCCAGAGATCCTTCTCTTTCCTGATCTACTGCAGTTTTCTGTTAAAACCACACAGCTGCAACTTGACATTTACTTTTGGACTTGGTTTTCTTTTTTTGTAGGTCATATCTATAGTTACTCATGAGGTCTAGGGAGATAAATCATAGTCACCTCATGTATCTTTGTCCCTTCATATGCCTTGGACATAGTATGTGATCATCGAATAGAAGGAGTTGGTACTTTTCTTTAATTCTTTAAGACAGAGTTTTCTCAAAGTATTTTCATAAAAATAGAGTCTCTGGGAGAGAAATGCTCATGAAAAAGAATGGCCCTTGATTAAATGAGATTTAAAAACATTATATTGCATTTCTCTCCTAGGGAATTTATAATATATATTGGCATTTTTAATTGTCTGAAGAGTTCTTCAGTAATGCGATGAGTTTTACATTTTTTGACCCTGCACTACTCAACTTTCCCCTACTTTTATTCATAAGTCCCTTGTGGATATCCTCTTCCTCAAAACATTCTTTGCAACACATCATTTTAAAATGTTTTATATAAAAAATCATATATATATGACATATAAACAAAACCTATAAATAAAATGTTATGTGTAACAATTATGCTGATACTGGCAAGTGTGGAAATTAAATTTTGATTAGATTCAGGTTGGGTATTTCATTTGGCCTGCCTGTTTCTCTACTTGGAAAAGTGCTACTCTGTAGCTGGATTTGGGGATGGGGGTGGTGGTGGTGGTGGTGGTGTAGTGGGCTCCTGTGCACATGTGTGTACACACGGTGTGGACTCAACCTGAAAGTAGATTAAACTGAATCTACTTCGATAGATCGATAGATCGGAACTGGCCTTTTAGCTTGATTGTCTGCTGGAATCTTTGTTACTTTTCATAATATGCTCTAAAAGTTTTATTTGTACCTCAAGGGCAGTGAGCCGGGCCTCATTTACAAATATAAATGTAGATATTAGCCATGTACTGTCTTCTCCTTCGGGTAGGCTTGCTGACTGTCAGCTTGTTTTATTTACTTCTTCAGGAGAATATCTATCTCTTCCAAATTGGATACAGCATGGTTAATGGGAAAAGCAGAAGCTTTGGAATCAGAGAGTTTAGATTTGATCCTCCATTCAGGCCTGTGTGACTATGAACAAGCTTATCTCTCTGAGCCTCTGACTCCTGGTCTCTGAGATGAGATAGATCACGTTTGTCATTGAGAGTATCTTGTGATAGACTCAATAATACATGCTAAACCTGTGTAATGTATGGAAAACACAGTGCTTGGCACAAAGGAAGATGCTTAATAAATACTAGTCTCCTTTGCAGTAATTTGTGTCAGCCAGATCATGACAGGAGAACTCCCAAACCATAAAGTCACGTAGACAGAGCTGGCTGTCTCCTGTAGTTGCCATTCCGCAATTTACGTTGTTATTTCAAACAATAAATAATGCTCTTTTTTGTGTCCTCCATTTTTATGAGCAGACTATGAATGGAGGGAATAGTAAGAGTTGAATTATTATCTATTAAGAAGGAATATTTGAATTGTAAAATAACAAAGAAATAACCTGAAAGAGAGTTTTCAGAATTAATTGCAATCACCTGAGATTTGGAAGAGTAACATCAAAATGATCCCTTTAGTCTTAAAATCTGTTAATTATAAAGCATCATCCCTGTTCTTCTGTAGTTTTTGAAAAAATCTTGTACTTTGATATGATATCAAAGAATTATAAATAGTATTGATATAAAGGTACTAGGACAATCGCAAAATTAGAAATCCTGGGCAGCGCCTGTGGCTCAAAGGATTAGGGCTCCATCCTCATATACCGGAGGTGGTAGGTTCAAACCCAGCCCCAGCCAAAAACTGCAAGAAAAAAATTACAAATTAGAAATCCTTGGCATGTGATGGATCTTTCTGTTGTATTTTTGCTTATAGTTATTTTTTGGTTTCACAATTCATTAGACTGTTCAAAGGGGTAATAATAAAAATATTAGGCAGAACTTCAGACTAGATGCCAACTTATGTGTCAACATATTATATAATTTTAGCCACAGTCCCATTTCTATTTTAGTTTTCAATTATTATCACTATGCACAAAGAGAGCAATAGAGTCAATATGTGATCATCCTGTTTAAAGAAGGTAAATGCATACACACAAAAAATTATTCTTTATAAGGTAGATTAAAATGCTCAACATCAGTTGCAGCAATTTTCAGGACAACAGAATAGTCTGAACTTTCTTTTGACAGGAAATGTATACTTTATACATATGGTTGCCAATAGCATGTTGATCTTGACTACTTCCAGCCATCCGTGGCTAAATTGTTCCTGGACCAAGTCAACTTTGTTCCTACAAAGGATGACAATTGAGGGTTTTCTTAGGATCTACCTTTCTAAATGCCAAATTATCTCCTGGCAGTTTTTCTCAACATGAATATTATGAATGGATGAAGAAAGTGATATTTTATTATCTATTGTGTGATATTTTATGTCTATTGGTTTAGACATAAGGTGAAGTCTTTTAAGCTAAAATGAAATAAGAGAGAAAGCAATGAATCTAAATGTTCCTTGGACTGGCTGTGATTGTACATTAATCAGTATCTGTCTTAATCTGGTTGATTGCAGGAGAAGATGTTTCAAGGAGTCTCTGCCCAGTACCTCCTCCTCCTGAACGGATGGTTTGTGAAATTCCCTGCCGAATGGACTGTGTGGTGGGCGAGTGGATGGAATGGTCATCCTGTTCCCAGTCCTGTTCAAATAAAAACTCAGATGGGAAACAGACCAGGTCACGAACGATCTTGGCATTGGCTGGAGAAGGTAACAGAAAAGGTGTCCACTCTGTATCCAATAACTCCCCCCACCATAGGTGATTGAGAAGGTTGTATTGCAGAAATAGTTACCCAAGGTGACATCTCTGTTTCCTGAATTCATCTTAACAGTTTCATTTCCATGCATGCTTTTTTAAAAAATTTATTCCTCTAGTTTATCTGTGCTGGGTTCACATATTCATGTGAGTTACTTTGACTTGTACCTGTGCATGGGCCAAAGGAATCGGATGGATATTACATTATATTTACTTCTTAAAGCAGAAAGCAGAGTTTGGTTAACACACATTCAGTTTCAGGTAGCTCATGCAGTTGTGAACATAAGTTGTGAATTTATCTGGTGAAAAGAGCTTCAAATTTTGAACCTGGAGACGTGGCTTCTTGACGGGGAACTGCCACTAACATCTGCCAACCACCTGATCTGTGAGACCTGCTTTCCTGTTCTGTGATACTGGCATTCTGGAGGTGGGGAACATGATGGCTTTGAAGAAGCTAAAAAGTGCTATGGGACTATAAGCGGGTGACATCAGTACAAATTAGAGGAACAGCTGTTGCTGTCATTTGTAGCGACGGTCTCTGTTCCCAAATGCACACGTCATTTCTCTATGGCCTCCCTTGTCTCCGTCTGCCCAGGGCTCAGTTAGAACAGCAGGGTAGTGTGGCCACTGGCTGTGAGGAACTCCTTTTTAAACAGAATTCTGTTCTTTGATCCTGATAAATGGGGCCAGGGTCAAGATAAATGAAGATTTTCATATTCTTAAAGTGCACTTTCTTCCCTCACTTTCTTTTATATTATATTTCTGGAAGGGGAGAAAAGTCAGGAGTATTTAATGGAGGGGGGGACAAGAATAAAAAAACCAAGGTCACAAATCTTGGGCATTTTTCCCACTGAATAAAACATTATATTGTGGCAGAATAGGAAAAGATCAATACTTTAGATAAATACCACTTTTTACATGGATATAACAATGTGGGAAAAAAGACAGTAATGAAATTTGATTCTCTGACTTGCCTGCGAGTTTAAGTGTGCACATCTGCCTGATCTCCCTGCCAGGATAACATATCATCAAGTATTATTTCAGAGTTTAAGGATGGGCTCTTTCCTGCCAAACATTAATGTATATTTCTGAATTTTTCAAGTTGCCATAAAATTCTCTACTTGATGCAGGATGGGTGTCTTAAAATGACTCTCTGAAAAAAATGATGCTCCTCTTAAAAAAGGAAGACCATGTATAAATAGAGAGAGTGTGTGTGTGTGTGTGTCTGTGTGTTTTCAATGTAATATCACTTCAAGGTCATGGACTATTCTGTCTAATTGACTAATCATGTAGGCATAGTAATATATTTTTAAAAGGAAATTTCTTTGGAGTTTATCTCAGGGATAACATGCACCAGAGGTGGGTGGTAGAGTCAATTAATTTTGTAATTTAGTTGGCATGAACTGCTGCTTGTTATTTGGTATGGAAGAGCACAATACAGTATCCTTAGGTAGTTGCTCAGGGCAAGAATCTTTAGCCATAGAGTGGGAAGAAGGGGTCGGTGGCTCAAACCTTTGGAAAGCTGCATAAACAAAATCATCTTTCTAGACCATTAAAACATCAAATATACCAATTACAAGAACAACAATAACAACAACAGCAATAACTCTGTATTCTCTTTAATTTTATTTCTTGCAGGTGGAAAGCCATGTCCCCTTAGTCAAGCCCTCCAAGAATATCGCTCATGCAATGACCATTCATGTATGCAGCTTTACTGGGAGACATCGCCATGGGGGCCCTGTTCCGAAGACACATCAGTGACTAACCTTAATGTAACCATTGGCTGGAATGGAGAAGCTACATGTGGTGTGGGCATTCAGACGCGGAAAGTCTTCTGCGTCAAGAGTCATGTCAGACAAGTGACGACCAAAAGGTATTATCTGTCTATTATTCCTAGTGCATTTAATCATTGCATAGTCCAATACTTTTAGTTGAAAACAACTATCATTGAAACAACTGATTCATTTGGGTCTGTGCTAGACTAAGAGGATTTTTATTGTTGTTATTTCTTGACTCTTAAAGACTAATGTTTTTTTTTTTTATCCATTATTAGTTAATGGATAAAAATAACGTCCACAGAAAAAATCTTGAATAGCCAAGACATTACTTAGAAATAAAAACAAAGCCAGAGGAATCACGCTTCCAGACCTCAGACTGTACTATAAATTGATAGTGATCAACAAAGCATGGTACTGGCACAAGAAAAGAGAGGTAGATGTATGGAACAGAATAGAGAACCAAGAGATGAACCCAGCTACTTACTGTTATTTGATCTTTGATAAGCCAATTAAAAACATTCAGTGGGGAAAAGATTCCCTCTTTAACAAATGGTGCTGGGTGAACTGGCTGGCGACCTGTAGAAGACTGAAACTGGACCCACACCTTTCACCATTAATTAAAATAGACTCTCAGTGGATTAAAGATTTAAACTTAAGACATGAAACTATAAAAATACTATAAGAAAGTGCAGGGAAAACTCTTAAAGGAATTGGCCTGGGCGAATATTTTATGAGGAGGACTCCCCAGGCAATTGAAGCAGTATCAAAAATACACTACTGGGACATGATCAACTAACTATCTTCTGTACAGCCAACAACACAGTAAGTATAGCAAGCAGACAGCCTTCAGAATGAGAGAAAATATTTTCAAGTTATGCCTCCAAAAAAGGGTTAATAAACAGAATCCACAGAGAACTCAAACATATTAGCAAGAAGAGAACAAGTGATCCCATCTCAGGGTGGGAAAAGGACTTGAAGAGAAACTCCCCTAAAGAAGACAGGTGCACAGCCTACAGACACATGAAAAAATGCTCACCATCCTTAATCATCAGAGAAATGCAAATCAAAACTACTTTGAGATATCATCTAACTCTAGTACGATTAGCCCACATAACAAAATCCTAAAACCAGAGATGCTGGTGTGGATGTGGAGAAAAGGGAACACTTCTACATTGCTGGTGGGAATGCAAACTAATACGTTCCTTTTGGAAGGATGCTTGGAGAATACTTAGAGATCTAAAAATAGACCTGCCATTTGATCCTATAATTCCCTTACTGAGTATATACCCAGCAGACCAAAAATCACATTATAATACAAAGATATCTGTACCAGAATGTTTATTGCAGCCCAATTCATAATTGCTAAGTCAGGGAAGAAGCCCAAGTGCCCATCAACCCATGAATGGATTAATAGATTATGGTACATGTATACCATGGAATAATATGCAGTCTTAAAGAAAGATGGAGATTTAGCTCTTTCATGTTTACATGGATGGAGCTGGAACATATTCTTCTTAGCAAAGTATCTCAAGAATGGAAGAAAAAGTATCCAATGTACTCAGCCCTACTATGAAGCTAATTTATAGCTTTCATATGAAGGCTTTACCCCAATTATAGCAGAAGAATATGGGGAAAGGAGCAAGGGAAGGGAGGGGAGTCTGGGTAGAGGGAGGGCAATTGGTGGGGCCACAACTATGGTGCATCTTGGAAGGGTACAGGTGAAACTTACTCAATGCAGAATACAAATGTCTTCATACAATAACTAAGAAAATGCCATGAAGGCTATGTTAACCAGTTTGATGAAAATATTTCAGATTGTATATGAAACCAGCACATTGTACCCCATGATTGCATTAATGTACACAGCTATGATTTAATAAAAGAAAATAAAAATAAAATACTGGTTCAAAAAAAGAAAAAGAAAACAAAAAAGAATTTTGGGGAATTAAACCAAACACTGTAATAAATAAATATTTTAGAACTGAAAAATATAATGGAAATTAAAAACTCAATGAATACATTAGCAATGAATAGACATAGCTGAAGAGAGACTAAATAAACTGCAACATTGTAGCTTGAGTTTAAAAGAAGGAAAAAGGGAAAGAGAAGAAAAACAAGAGATAGTGAGAAAAAGTGTAAGATGTGTATGACTGGAAGCCTAGCAGGATAGGAGAGAATTGAGTAAAAGCAATATTCTAACAGAAAATGGTTGAGAGTTCCCCTAACTGAAGAAAGAAATCAAGCCACATATATATTTTTTTAATTTCAGGTTAATGTGAGGGTACAAACAACTAGTTTACCAAATTTGCATTTGTTAGGTAGGCCCTCCTCCAGTTGTGTTCTGCACCTCAAAGGTATGGCATACAAACTTACATTGTGCCCATTAAGTGGGAGCACACCAAGCCCTTCTCTCCCTTCTTCATTCCCTTTCCCACCAACTTGAATGGAATTGAGTTTTTCTCTTATGTGGGACTATATTAGGTCATCTGCTGGCTTCATATTAGTATTGAGTACATTGGGTATTTCCTTTTCCATTCTTATGATACTTTACTAAGAAGAATGTGTTTCAGCTCCATCCAGGTTAATTCAAAAGATGTAAAGTATCCATCTTTTCAAAGGCTGAGTAGTATTCCATGATATACATACCATAGTTGTTAATCCAATTCTGGGTTTATGGACATTTAGTTTGTTTTCATATGGTGATTCTAAATTGAGCTGAGATAAATAATCTAGTGCAAAGGTCTTTATGAGGAAATGATTTTTGTTCTTCTAGGTAGATGGCTAGTAATGAGATTGTGGGTTCAAATAGGAGGTCTAATTTGCGTTCTTTGAGGATTCTCCATACTTCTTTCCAAGAGCCTATATTAGTTTGCAATCCCACCAACAGTGTAAAAGTGTTCCCTTTTCTTCACATCCATGTCAGTATCTGCAACTTTGGGACTTTGTGATTTGTGCTATTCTCACTGGGGTTAGGTAATATCTCAGGGTAGTTTTGATTTGCATTTCTCTGATGATTAGCAATGAGGAGCATTTTCTCATGTTTGTTAGCCATTTGTCTGTCTTCCTCAGAAAAGGTTCTGTTCATATCTCTTGCCCAGTGATAGATGGGAGTATTTGCTCTTTTTGTTGGTTAATTTGAGTTCTTTGTAGATCCTAGTTTTTAAACCTTTGTCAGATTTGTAACATGCAGATATCTTTTCCCATTCTAAAGCGTGTCTATTTGCTTTAATTATTGTGTCCTTAGCTGTGCAGAAGATTTTCAGTTTAATTAAGTCCCTTTTGTTTCTTTTTGTTGTTGTTGCAATTGCCACTGAAGTCTTATTCATAAAATCTTTCCCTAGGTGAACATCCTCAAGAGTTTTTCTTACACTTTCTTCTAGAATTTTTATCATCTCATGTCTTAGATTTAAATCTTTTATTAATCTTGAGTCAATTTTTGTAAGTGGTGAAAGGTATGGGTCCAGTTTCAGTCTTTTACATGTGGTTATCCAGTTCTTCCAGCACCATTTATTGAATAGTGATTCTTTTTACCCAGTGTATGCTTTTGTTTAGTTTGTCAAAGATCAGATGGCTAGAAGAGACTGGTTTCATCTCTTGGATTTCTATTCAGTTACTTATGTCTATACCTCTATTTTAGTGCCAATACCATAATGTTTTGATCATTGTGGACTTGTAATATAACCTGATGCCTCCAGCTTTGTTTTTATTACTAAAAATTGTCTTGCCTATGCAGGGTTTTATCTCTAGTTCCAAAACAAAGAGCTATTTGTTCCAGTTTTACAAAGTATGATTCTGGTATTTTCATGGAGATTGCATTGAATCTGTGGATTGCTTTGGGTAGCAAAGACATTTTAACAATGTTGATTCTTCCCAGCCAAGAGCATGGTATATTCTTCCCTTTTAAAATATCTTCTACTATTTCTTTTCTTAGGCTTTCATAATAAAAGAGGTCTTTCCCCTCTTTTTTAAAAGGTATATTCCTAAGTATTTCATTTTCTTTGAAGCTACTGTGAAGGGAATTATGTCTTTGATAGCTTTTCAACTTGGCTGTTATTGGCATATAGGAAGGCTACTGATATGTGGAAATTGATTATGTACCCTGAGATGTTACTGTACTTCTTGATAACTCCCAGGAATTTTGTGGTTGAGTCTTTGAGGTTTTATAAGTATAAGGTCATATTATTGGCAACGAGTGAGAGTTTGACTTCTTCTTCTCCCATTTGGATGCCTTTGTTATCCCTCTCTTGCCTGATTGCATTGGCTAGAACTTCCATAACTATGTTGAATAGTAGTGGTGATAGAAGACATCCTTGTCTGGTTCCAGTTCTAAGTGGAAAAGCTTTCATTTTACTCCATTCAGTCTAATGTTAGCTGTGGGTTTTCCATAGATGGCTTCAATCAGCTTAAGAAATGTACCAGCTATGCCTATTTTCTTAAGTGTTCTTGTTAGAAAAGGATGCTGAAGTCACACAAATGCTTTTTTTGTGTCTATTGAGAGGATGACATAGTCCTTGATTTTGCTTCTATTGAAATCGTGAATTACATTTACAGATTTGCACATGTTAAACCAACCTTGCATCCCTGGGATGAAGCCTATGATCACGATGTATAATTTTTTATGTGTAGCTGTAATCTATTGGCTAAGATTTTATTGAGTACTTTTTCATAAATATTCATTAGTGAAATTGGTCTGCAGTTCTTTTTAGTTGGGTCTTTTCCTGGTTTTGGTATTCAGGGTATTGTTTTCTTCAAAGAACGTGTTGAGGAAAGTTCCTTCCTTCCCAATGTTTTGGAATAGGTTCTGTGATATAGGTACAAACTCTTCTTTGAAGGTTTGGTAGAATTTTATGTGAAGCCATCTGGTCCAGGGCTTTTTTGGTATTGTTGTTATTGTTGTTGGAAGATTTTTCACTGTTTCTTCAATCTCAGTACTTGATATTGGTCTATTCAAGGGATCTATCCTTTTTTTTTAATTTTTATTAAATCATAATTGTGTACATTGGTGCAATCATGGGGCACAATGTGCTGACTTTATATACAATCTGAAATATTTTCATTGAACTATTTAACATAGCCTACATGGCCTTTTAATCACTATAT
>CAUYRH010062269.1:0-15269 GCA_963574655.1 Perodicticus potto
ATGGAGACTTTACCTCTTTCATGTTTACATGGATGGAGCTAGAATATATTCTTCTTAGAATCTAAGTATCTCCAGATTGGAAGAAAAAGTATCCAATGTACTCAGCCTTACTATGAAACCAATTTATAGCTTTCACATGAAAGACATAACCCAACTATAGCCTAAGAATGGGAAAGAAGAGAGGGTGGGGAGGGGAGGAGGGAATTGGGTGAAGGGAGGGCAATTGGTGGGACCACACCTATGGTGCATTTTATAAGGGTCCACGTATAATTTACTAAGTACAGAATATAGATGTCTGAACACAGTAACTAAGAAACGTGGTGAAGCCTATGTTAACCCATTTGATAAAAATATTTCGAATGGTATATAAATCTAACACATTGTACCCCATGGTTGTATTAATGTACACAGCTATGATTTAATAAAAAAAAAAGAAAGTACTTTCAAAGAGTTAAGTAAGTTTTAAGACTGACACTGAATGCTGGGAAAGAGGTAGTTTTATGCAAATGTGGGGAAAGAGCATTCCAGGAATAGGTTACAGCAAGTGCAACATTTTTACCTTGAAAAGATAGGAAAAAAGGCATACATATGGCGGGATGGGATGGTGAAGGTGTAGACATGGTGACAAGGAGCTGCAGGTGTCATTTAGAGAGTTAAGTCCTGAAGGCCTGGATTAAGGGCTTGGATTTTATTAAAGTATACTACAAAAGAGTTTTGAGAAAGCAAAAATACTTCTTATAATGGAAGCAGATGCCCTTGAATTATATTTATCATTTGAATGATACACTATACATGAAAATATTTACCAGGTACTAGTAACATGTTTTCCCCACATAGGATTTTGCGAATCTGAACTATAGCTGAAAACACAAGGATGCCCCTGACCTCATGTGCTCTTCCATCTAGCAGGGGTGTCCAACCTGTGACCAGCAGGTCACATGCAGATTATGTGAAAACTTTTTTGCTTATCTTTGGTGGCAGGTATCATGAAAATTATGTGGAGACCTTTTTATTTTGTTTATCAGCTTCTATTAGTGTTTGTATATTTAATGGGTAGCCCAAGGCAACTCTTCTTCCAATGTAGAACTGGAAAGCCAAGCTTGGACACCCCTGATAGAGGGTTTGAATTGCAAAGGAGAAGTTTAAAAACAGTGTTGATGAAGACCTAAGTGAACTATCACTCACAAAGGCCTAGTTTCATTGTCACAGGCAGGCACTCTAGCCTGATGAAGTGCTTCTCTGAAGCAGGTTTTTATAAACACTGTCTGATTTAATTTTCACTACAATCTATTTGAAATAGGTTTAAATTGCTTCTATTTTATGGTTGAAGAAGCTCACTTTCAAAGGTTTAAGGAATTTGCCTGAGGTTGAATAGCCAGTAAGTAGTGGAGGCCAATGAAGAAACTTTGCTCCATTCATTACCCAGCCTAGGCTGTCCCACTAAGCGTCCTATCTGCAAGGGTTGAAGTAGAGAGAATTTGAGACAGGAAGTACCTTTCTGGCCTTTGCAAGACCACCCCCTATTGGCACTCTCATCTTAAACCGGGTGAGAGCCATCTGAAATGAAGCCCTTTATTTATGTCTCAGAAAGCAGGCTGTCTTTTTCCACAGCTGCATAGCCTCAGCAGTCGACATTGATAACGGCAGCTGGACACCTAGGCTGTTTTATTTTTGCCAGGAGAAAACAGAGTGGATGACTTGTAGCAGATTCAGAACCCTGATGATTTCAAGGCCCGCAGCAGAGATTGCAAAGGGTAATTCCCATATAATTCAAGAGGAAGGGGAAGCTAGACAAATCTCTTTCACTCTTTGAAATTATACTGTGAGAAAAGAATTGAGAAATCGGGGAAGAAAAATCATCTTACATAGAGTGATTAGAAGAATTTTATTTCCTCTTTTTTCCTTTCTTGAGGATTGAACTTTAACACAACTTATTTTTGATACTCTAGTTTCTCTTCAGATCGCATAAATCTTTCACCTCTTACAACTTATTTTTGAAATTGGAATTTCTCTTCCATTTAGAGAGTGAGATTTAATGTAAGACAAAATTTGGTACTTCCTTTGGTGCTTCCTTTAGAGGAGAAATTTTCCCGAAGTCTTAGACATGGGCCAGGGAAGCATTTGTTGACTACTTATGTGAAAGGATTTCATTCTTCCTCTTTGTCTTTGGTACATTGCTTGTGGGTGAATAGGGTTTCCAATCATCCAAATATGATGTGTTTTTTTCCTCTCAAAATTCTGAACACATTCAGTTTTTTTGCAAGGGAGAGACAGTGTATGCCTCGATTTAGGCAGAAAAGTTACTTTAAAGAAGTTTAACTCATGGTGAATAGGGGTTTCCTAGGTGCCAGATGCTGAAATTCAGAGATTAATAGGAGCCAGTCCTGCCCTGACAAGCCTCATTTTCACATTGGGAAACAGATGTGCACTCTAATAAATCTAGTGTGCAATGAGCACAACTTCACACCGTTTTTTGAAATTTTAGGAGTCTCCTTATGTCTTTCATCATTCTTCCATCTCCTTAGGAAGGAGCTGTAGATGAGTATCACAGCCACATTGCAGAGGAAGGATTTGCAAGTGGCTGCATAGAGACTTATATGGAGTTGCTAAAGGAGTCTTGGTAGCCTTTTAAGACAGACATGTCTAATATTTCTCTTTCTTGTTCCTATCACCTTGTTTGTGGCTCATAGCTGTTTCCTCTGATGAGAAGGTACTAATGGGAAGAAGATAGCCTTTGTGAGTAGTTCCATCATAATGGGCACTGGGACTCTCAGTTATCTGGCTGTAGAACCGGCTTTGCTTAGGTCAGGTACTTCTGTGACTTCCTTAGTGGCCACCTGTTGGAAAATGCCAGTGATTTCTTTTCCTAGAGGGCTACACAATTCTGCATCCCAAGTCCTGCAGTAGCCTGTTCTGAGGTGGCCTCATCCCTTACTCCCCCATGAGGTGACTCTTGAGGGCAAAGTTTATTTGGAGTTGTACCAGGCTGGATCTTCCCCACACGGCTCACATCACTCATCCTTTGTACTGCTGTCTTGTTTGTGGAAGTGCATTTTGGTCTTCATCTATCGCCTTATCCCTCTATTGTGCCATGTGTAGTCACTAACTACAGTCTTTAAATTTTGAAACTTTTAGTTCATTGGTCAAGAAATATCTCAGATGAGGCATATGAGTACTCAAGTTATACTAAATGTAAGTGAAGTTTTAAAAAATAAAAAGAACATTAACAGTACAAACAGCCACAGCAAAATATAGAGTCTATGAAAAATAGCAGAAACAGAGGGAAAAAATATACATATACCCATGGTTTGGAAAAGATCAACAAAGAGCCCAACTGGTAATAAATAATTTTTTTCAAGTTGGTTTTGGCTCCACAAGATAGTTATCAATGTCTGGAGACATTTTGGGTTGCCATAACTAGAAGAAAAGTTATTCCTGGTATCTAGTAGATAGAAGATGTCCTCCTGCTCCACCAAACCACCTGCAACAAAGAACTACCCTCACCATAATGTCAATAGTGCAGAGGGTGAGAAACCCCGGCCTTGAGGAATTTAGTAAGAACATGGGTAAATAAAACAGAACTCAATAAAGAAGTGACAAACAGGAGAATGAAGAAAGAGTAATGGAGACCTCAGGAAATACATTGAAGATCCCTGCAGTATTGTAGCCAGAATAGAATAGACATGGTTAAAAAGCCAATGACAACTTTTAAAGCCAGCAAAGTCAGTGAAATGAAAATATTTAAATTGACCATAAGTAATATTGAGAACAAAGTATTATTAGTGTCCTTGAACTAAAAGACTTAATAAATGGAACAAAGATATAACATGACAACTTTTTTTCTAGTAATTAAGGAAGAATTGAATCTTATCATCTAAGATTACATTATATGTTCATAGCTGATTCCTCAGGGATATAAGCGGGGACTAAAATGACTAATTTCAACCATACTGGCATAGGTATCTTCCATGTCTGGAAATGATGAGTATGTGATGAACAGAAAAACTCCCACTGAAAACTATCATAAACAATTGGATAGGTTTGGTATGTTGGCTCATGCCTAGCACTTTGGGAGGCCAAGGCAGGAAGATCGTTTTTGGCTAAGAGTTCAAGACCAGTCTGACCACCATAATGAAACCCTATCTCTATGAAAAATATAAAAATTAACTGTGTGTAGTGGTGTCTGTGGTTCCAGCTACTTGTGTAGCTGAGGCATCAGGTTTGCTTATGCCTAAGAGCTTGAGGTAGCAATGAGCTATGATGACACCACTACACTGTAGCAACAGAATGAACAGAATGAGATGCTGTTGCTGTCTAAAAAAATCCACCACCACCACCACAACTGGATAAAAAATTTTTCAAAAACTACTTTAAAAACTTGAAAATATAGTGGGGTACTTGCATAACAAATTTTAGTAAAAGCATTAACTAGGGGCATAAATGGTGGTATATGAAAGGAAAGTGTTGTATAAAAGCATTTTTATTTCTCTATTCTTATAAGTTGGGATATGATCAGATGTGACTGCACATTGTTGTGCCCACCTGTATCACCACCACTAACCTAGAAACATGGGTCTGGTCATTTTCCCAAGGACACAGTTCTACAAATTTCTGAATGACTCCTGGGGTTGGTCTAATTCCTCAGGACACCATGTTTGGAATCCCCCAAAACTTTGCTGATTCTCTCTAACAAGTCAAGGGAAGAAAATCAGATAATATTAATTCATTTCTAATAAATAGCATTATTTTTCTCATCTTATGGCCTCTGAGAGTTTAGGTGTCACAGGAGACATTTAATAAGATGTAGATGAATCAAGTGAAAGGCCAGCAACAATTATTTCATCTGAAATTAACCAGAAAGGTGATACGTTTGTTCACAAATGGAAGATTTCCTATTCCTTATTGTTTGACCGGTTTACAACTCTGACTAGAGACCCCTCTCTCTTTTCACCATGTCATGCCTCCTCCTTATTTGGGGAGATGACTTATGTAAAAGACCTGGCATAGTTCCTGGAATATGAGGTATATCTGGTCAATGATCATATTACTTTCTAATATTTTATTATTTAAGAAACAGAAAAGACTCATTGTACATGCGCGTCTTCATATACTTTTCCCAAATGTCCACTCAACTCCTAACTCATTAATAACACTAGGTCTCTTTAAAGAAGATAAACAAGCAGCAAAACAGTATGCGTGCAGTTAATCTTTAGGAAACAATGAGACAAGAAGTAAATGGAAAAGATATCTTGAAGCAAATCCTTCTTAGATTCCTTCCCTGCTTCTCACAAGAATAATAAAATGTGGCTTTTCCTATGATCGCGCTTAATTTATATTGCCTCACTAATGGTGTGGCAATTCTATAATTGAATTTATTCACTGTTTTGTTCTTGCACTTTGACAGGTGATCTAAATATCATCATTTATTCAAGGCACTTAAGGGGGAAACAAATAGATAATTATAGTATTGTTTGATCAGGGTAAATTATACGTAGGTATAGATGAGCACATGGGAAGAATTCCAATAAACTATTGGGCGACAAAATCCATAAAATTATCCAGAGAAATATACATAGTAATGGAGAAATAAGAAAGGTCAGGAGGCAAAGGGGTCAGCACGTGCAAAGATTTGCAGTTAGGACACCTCCTGGTGTCGCTTTATATAAATACATATGTGTAAAAGGTAGCAAAATAAGCACACTCCTTTTAGCTCATTTTCAATTAACAATATGTATATTCTGCAAAGATTTCTTATATGTTAACTTCCAATTACTTAAGATTCCACTGTGTGAGTACAGCAGAATTTAACTATCTCAAACTGGTGGCCACTTGGATGATTTGTTGCTACAATAATAAACCATAACAGTCTGTCTTGAAACTTTCATAGTGACCTATGTATTGAAAATAATGTTTCTCTCATTAAAATTGAGATTTTTCTAGCTTGTTACTTATGTTTACATATATTTGGGAGACTGTACTTAAAGGCATTTATTTATATGCAGATAAAAAGATTTTCTTTTATGGCTTGAAATGTCTCATATGTTAAATATCAAATTTGTACCATATTTGAATCTATTTCTGGACTTTTTACCCCATTTCTTTTGTATGACTTTGTATTCATTTGCCAGCACTACATGATGAAATTACCGATTCTTTATAGCATATTTAATATCTCTCAAGACTATATCTCTTTATTGCCTTTTTTAACTTTTACAGTTATTATAGCCATATTGTTTATGTTTTACGTAAGATTTCGATCAGCTTGTATAATATAGAGTAAATTTTGATATTTTTATGGACTCAATGTTAATTTATGTGTAACTTAGAGAGAACTGACATCTTTATGAGACTGAGTCATTCTATTAAAAATATATATTTCTACTTGTCAAGACTACTTTCATGTCTTCAAGGACTTTTTTTAAAGTGTCTGCTTATGGTTGTTTTTGTTGCATATCTTGTTATATTTATTACTTGACTTATTTTTATTTCTTGTTAAAAATGAAGTTTTCCTTACATTATATCTCCTTTTAGATGTTTTTATATATGAGGACTAGCTTTATTCTTGATCTTTCTTTCTTAATCCTATATCCTGCTATCTCATTGTTTTTAGTCATTTTTTTTTCTTCATATAGACACTCTAGGGTCTTTCTTTTATACAATCACAACATCCAAATAATGTGTGCGTGTGTTTTAGCCTCCTCCATACTACTTTTAGTCTAATATATTTTGCTTATCAGATACATTGGCTAATGCTTTCAATAAAATGTTAAATAATAATTGTAGAAGTTGGGAGAGAATGGGCAACTTTGTCTTGTTCCTGACTTGAAAAAGTGGCAATCTCACAAGACTATGTCCCTCTAATAATCAGGATTGTGTGTGTGACTATACATGTTATCATGTATAAGTACATGATTATCAGTTTCTACCACATTGCATTCCTTGGTTGTTGTATCAAGAAAGTAGTTGACGGCTCGGTGCCAGTGGCTCAATGGGCTAAGGCACCAGTCACGTACACCTGAGCTGGCGGGTTCAAATCGAGCCCAGGTCTGCCAAACAACAATGATGGCTGCAACCAAAAAATGGCCGGGCATTGTGGTGGGTGCCTGTAGTCCCAGCTACTTGGGAGGCAGAGGCAGGAGACATGCTTGAACCCAGGAATTAGAGGTTGCTGTGAGCTGTGATGCCACAGCTCTCTATCCAGGGTGAAAGCTTGAGGCCCTGTCTCAAAAAAAAAAAGAAAGAAAGTAGTTGAAAGTTGTCAAATCCCTTTCAGCTTTTGTAAAGGGGCTCATATAATTTCTATAATAAAATAAAATAATTGTATCGATGTGTTTCCTAATAGGGAACCATACTTGAATTCCTAGAATCAGTTTCATAAAAGAAATTAGTCTGTAGTTTTCCTTTTCTGTAATTATTTTCATGTTTTGAATGAATGTATTATTTTCTCTGTTAAAATAATTAAGAAATGGCCTTGTTCCCTCTATCTGTGAAACAGTTTAAATAGGTTGAGAACTATGTAACTATGTAATAGTTTGAGAACTATGCATTTTTCCAGTAGAATTCTTCTATTAAATTCTGATATGCTTTTAGCAACATATTGTTGTCAAAGTTTTCTACTTTTCTCATGGAATTAATCTATTTAGTTTCTATTGTTAAGAGGTTAGTATGTTAAATAATATTTTTTAAAAATGTTAGTAATTTCATCTAGTTAGCTATTTACTTGCTATGAGTTTACAAAAAGAAAAAATGTCTAATTTTTTTAAAGTTTTGATGTTCCTATATGAGTGGTTATTTTTCCCTTATCATAATCATGTTTGTATATTCTATACTTTCCCCCTATTTTTCCCAGGTAAATTAATGTTTTATAAATTGTGCATTTTTTCAAAGAAAAAAACCTTTATTTATTGGTAGTTATTACCTTTAAGAATTCTTTTCTTCTTCAGTTAATTTGGCTATTTTTTAACATTTTTAAAAATGTTTGGTGAGATGCTTAATCGGTTCACTTTCATTATTTCTTGCATATTTTTCTTAAGATATGAAATAATGTTTCACTTGATCAACTGTTTTGCTGCATCTTGCTTCTGAAATGTAGCATTGTTCTCTAGGAATTTTACACTTTAGATTTTTATCTATCTTTTGACCCAAGAGTTACTTATGAGAAACTTCAGTGTTTTATGATGATCAAATATTATGTTAATATGGATGATATAAATACCAGGATTTTAAACAAGTAAAAGTTACTTTGTGCATAGCAGAGAATGAATTAGAGAGAACCAGGCTATGATCCCCTCTCTATACCTGACATTTGTTTATATTCAAAGACAAATTTTAGGCTGCCTGAAACTGAGCAAAAGTGTGGTAGTGGGAATGAAACAAACAGATGAATTTGAGATGAAGGGAACATGATAAATTTTTTATGGTGACACATTATGAGTACTTCTTGAGGCTAAGAAAAGACTTCAGTCTGCTGGTCAGAGGCAAAGCTTAGGCAACTGCACCCATGGGGTTGCTACTCACAGAGCCAGGATGTGATGGGCAAAGAACACAGACGGAGAGAGAGACAAGGAGATGTGTAAAGATTGGTTTTCAAGTGTCTGAGAAACATAGACGCAGCAGTGTGCTCCAGACAGCTGCATATATAAAAGACCATAGCCTGTGAGACGAAGTGCAGAGTCATCAGCATTCCAGTGGTAAGTTGATACATGGAAATGGCTGAGGCAAGAACCTTAAAATTATATGAAAGAAAAAAATTGATGAGGGAATCCTGTGAACTCCAGGCATTGATGGGAAGAGCCAAAGTGGGGTAGTTTGTCTGAGATGGAGGCTGAACAGGAGCCAGTCTCTCTTTCCTCTGAAAGGTGGGTGCCTTAAGGAAGACACAAAATCTGAATTATGGAAGAATGTGCTAAAAGGATATTCATAAAACGAGTACATAATTAATTGCATGGAAAAGGCAACTTTCCAAAACCTAGACAAATTATTAAAGGTATTATGTTCATTTAATCAGTGGAAAAGCACCATTAAATAAGTGGTGGCACGTCCAATAGTGGACAGGCCACTGTCTAGAGGGCATGGCTCTGTCACTGGAGTCCTCATGCAGTGGTTAAACAGAGCCTCTCCCAGTCACCCTTGCTGTACGTGAACACCCAGACAGCAGGCTCATTCTGACAGCTAGATATTTAACTAAGTTATCGGCAAGCAAGTAATGGCCCCTCAGTTCAGTCAAAACAGTCAAATTAGTTGTACATGTAGACACAGCCTTCCTCTGCCAAGATTTATGACATGGAAAGGAATGAATTAGAAACTAGAACAATAGCTCCCTGTGAAAGATGTGGCATCTGTCTAAAGAGAAAACACACTGTGTTTATTGAGTGGGAATTGTCACCCAAGCTTGGCATAGCTATAAAAGAGAACCAAAATATGTTCATTTCATTCCAGTGATTGAAATATACAATTTTGGAAGCTTTCACGGAAAGAAAGTGGAAAATGAATAGAGAAGTTCAAGTCCTAAATAGGAGACGTGTGAGTCAGTCCTTATCCAAACACAATTATTATCTTTACACTTTGCCCTGTTTTGTTCCATCTAAGAAAATATCTTCATTGGCACTTCAAAAAAAGAAAAAATAAAAATGTTGTTTTTCAACCAGTGTGGCAAAAAGCCACCTGGCCAAATTTTAAATTATTGCATTCTCAGTGCAACCCAAAATACATATTTTAAAAATCTATTGTATTGTATATGCATGCCCCATGTTATTACTTAAGAATACAATGTCCTTTCCTCTCTCAGTCAAAAGAAATGCACAAACAAACAAAAAACAAACATCCTGCCCAGTTGACAAGGCTGCCTGATAATTTCCCCTCTGACAGAACGCTGCCCATTTGAAATAGCTGGTAAATCTCATGGCCTCTATTATTTGTGTGACATTTTATCGTATTTTGCCTGACGAGATTTATAGTATTGAGTCATGCTTTCCTGCCACACATTAACTACCATGTTGTTGTGCTAGTTTGACACTAACACTTGATGTCCTAATTCTGCTCTGTGTGTGAACTCGGGCTTTTCTGCACGTTGAAAGGGCCCAGTTATTTATTGGATGAGTAACTGTTGCTTTCTTCCTCTCCTCCCTTTCTCTCTCCCTTCCCCCTTTCCTTTCTTCATGCTTTGTTCTAACAAATGGTTCACTGGGATCACTGCCCACCCTCTGCACTGGTGACTTCCACAGGGACTGGCTGTTCAGTACCTTGGTCTTCCCACCACATGGTTTCCAATTAAGTCTGCTACTTTCTCCTTCCCTCTGTGCCCTCCAGAGCTGCAGTCAGTTAAGTAAAATTGGGAGCTAGTGTACATTGGGCTGCTCAGTTTACAGACTCGGGGAATTCAAACTCAGAGTACAGTTTGGGTTTGAATTGCTAATATTAAGTGGGTTTTGAATTTCTAATGAATATCTAATTGAAGCAAATGTTTTCCTTACCAACAAGTAACTATAGCATTCCAAACTTGTTTACTCTAATTAAACAAAACCGCTCGGCTAATTACAAGGCAAGGCAGGACACCGTGCATTTCTGTCTTGAAGGTGCTCCCACAGACATTGGCCTTTGGGTAAGAACACATTACAGCTCTCTTTTGGGCTCTCCGAGGGCACCTCCTGATGGTATCCATTACACAGAAGGGAGTTGTTCAACTGGAGGCACAATGGCTCCTCCACGAGATGGATACATCTCCATAGGGTTCTTCTCAACTATTTTTTATTTCCTCATTGAAGAGGAACAAATTACTCCAGAGACATGTAGTGGTTTCCTGAAACAGCTGCTGGAATCTAAAGACTTTTTCAAGTCTTAAGTTAAAGTTTAAAAAAATTATGTGTCATTTGCATTACATGGAAAAATATCTGGTTTGATTTTAACTTAAAAAAAAACAGTTTTCTGTAACTTTTTGACTTTCTAAAAGATAAGTACTCAACTGGGGCTTATGGAGCTCCTCATATGATGCAGGAGGCATTTATGTTTGTGTTTTGGGAGCAGAAACTGTGGTGTCCGAATGTAAAATTAATCCTCTTCAAGCTGTGGCCTGCTTCTACATAGGCTGAAACGTATGGACATTGATGATCGGCAAATGCCTACACTTCAGTTACCTCTTATAGACGTTATAGATGGAACTACTGCTGAAATTTGACCCATCAGATCCTACAATGTTACTATCAGCCCTTCTATGCAGAACCTAAAAACATTACTGATGAAACAGATAGTTAGGTATTTGTTCACACTTCTCTCCTTGAAGCAAGCTGTCAGAGCAGTCAGACTGGAGAGTGGTGGAAAAAGAATTCACACATAACCCCCCAAAGAGGCCAAACCCATGACCCATATGAGTCACACAGGTATAGAAATACCCATCTGTATGTGTCTGTGTCACATAAAAAAATTCATCCAGAAAGATACAACTGAAGGAAGATGGTCATGAAAGGCAGTTGTGAGAGAATGCTTCTGGAGAAAATGGGTTTCACCTGGGCCCTGAGGCTCAGTTCATAATTTAGTAAGAATGAGAGCATACTCACACACAGGAATTAATTGCCTCAGAAGATGGCAAAGTAATAGAACTGGCTGTGGTGCATGTGAACAAGCAAGGGGAATAAAATAATACAAAAGATTAAAACTGAAGATGAAAATAGAAGGAAAATGGGACACAGGGACATAGAGCTTAATAGAGCCCAGGCCTAAGATTTAGAGGTTGTGCAAAACCATATCTGTATGTTTTATTGTGTTGTTTAACAGGCACCCATTCATGCATTCTACAAGTATTTAACCACCCTTTCTCAGATGCCAGTTGTTTGGGGACCATGACAAGTTCATAAATTGGTGTAACGTGAGGTAAGAAATGATCTGCCTTATAAAGGTAAAGCAGATAAATGCAATGGGTGTTCAGAAACCCCAGCCTGGCTTTGCTTATCAGCTTTCCTATCTGCTCAGTTCTGTTCAATGACTCTGCTGAGGGAGTGTTCACCCAGCCGCCTTCACCAGGATTTTTCCTTTTTTTCCCTTATAAATGGTAACCCACAGCATCAACTCAGATAGCTGGAAGCTTGCATCTCCATCTCTCACATGTGCTTGGCACTATTCTAAGGGCTTTCCAGGTATTAAGTAATCCAACTCGACCAAGAATGTACAGCTAGTATGAGATAGAGCTGGGATCTGACCAAGCGAGACTCATTCTCAAGCCCAAATCTTAAAAAATAGCAGCACCACCACTCTGGTGTGTCTTTGATGCCTACTGTGTTGTCATGAAGTATCTCTGATTTATCCCTGTGGAAGGTTCTCTGTCTCCTGTGACCTTTGAAAGCATTCCTTATGGCTCTCATAAATACTTGCCCTACTATTATTCTGTATTGGGAAGGTCTTGAGAGCATGACTCATGGTTTTTTCATTAAAAAAAAATATATTTACAAACTATTGAGACATTAGCAGAGAAATTTTAGAATAATATCAATAAATATTTAGAGGGAAATGAGGGAATGAGTGATCCTGTATCTAACATATAAAGAAAGCTCCTAAATATGCTCAGAGTTTTACTTTAATAGATTTTTTCATTTTTAGCATAATTGGAGGCATTTTCTTGGTCCTTGGAATTATAGGACTTGGATTTTATGTCTTCAGCAGGTCTTACTTTGAAGGCAATTTTGTAAAATGTATACTTTCAATGGTTTGTGATTATTTTAGAATAACTTTAATTTCTTTTTTTTTTTATCTTTTTGTATAGACAGGAAAAACTAGGCAAATTGTGGAATTTTTTCTTTGCTTTCTTTCTAGTTCTTCTTTGTGGTTCTCTCCAGTGTCCTGAGAGTTGCTGTCTACCTGGGTGGAGCCCCCTCTCTGGTTCTCTGATTTCTCATCCAGGCCCCCCTTCCCTAAAAGGCCATATCTTTAGCTCTCTATAAAGAGCCAATTTTAAAAGTTTTATTATTATGTAAATAGGTTAGTTTATATTAAAGTGTCAATTAATATCTACTTTTTCCTTCTATTGTTACTACTTTTAAAATTATTATTTTGAAAAGTTAGCTATTAAAAATGTACTTTTGCAAATAATAGTATTCTTTAACTAGTGTCAGCATTCCTGGTTGATGCTTGACACACCTTTTAAAATTCAAAGGATATCAGGCATCCAATGCTCCACTTTAATCCAATGCAAACATTATTCACTTAAAACGCTCATGAATTCTTTTTATAGATTCTAACTCTGAGGAATCTTCTTAATGCTCATTAAAATTTTAGCCTTTGTTTAGGTGGCCTATAAGCAGTGTTGGCATATGATTTTGTTCTCTAAGCTCTAGAGTTAGGCCATTAATCTAATGTAATCAAGATTTGAAAACCAGACTTATAAAAAGTAAACACAAGGATATCATTCTCCTACGGAGTCTTTTTGCTTCCTGATATGATACCATTTGCATATCAGAATTCAGTTCTGATATGTATTGAACATGAAATAAATTAGACTGCAACTGGACAAATGTTAAAACAGATAAAAAAAATGTGAATTGCAAGGTGTCGATTTCAAATAACACAGAACACAGATGAGTCCCAATGACAACCTACATTATAATCAGGGACAGGAAAAGGGTATTTACATTACCAATATTTTATTTGCGTACAAAATCACAGCTCAACAAAATTCAGATGTTCCGAAATTGTTAAACTGTCTTAAGTCAACTAATTACTCAATGACTTTGGGCAAGCTACTTTCCCCTCATCATGCCTCAGTTTTCCTCAGTATAAAATAAAAGCATTGGTTTGTGAGTCTCTGAGATACTTTCCAATTCTATGCATTAGTGATTCCAAGAGAGACTTCTTTCAGTGAGCATGCTATTAAATACTACGTTTTTATTTGCTTTTTGATTTCTCCCTTTTAATTTAATAAAAAAGAGCCCATGAATCACTTCACCCCCATTCATTTGATATTGGGAAATTATAGGCACTTGGAAGTTTTAAATTTCAATTTTGTTTACTTTCCTTTCTTACTCCACCAGAGACATGACCATGTGAAAATATTTGTCCTCCACCCATGCTCTGCTGACTCACTGGGAACAATGAGTGTGAGCTACTCCTTCTCCCATGCGAATGATAGCAGAGGAAGCCTACATATATGGAAGGGATTGTATTTTCAAAGATTTTCACATGTTCCATTTGATACCAATTTTCATAGTTGTATCTTGATATAGAAACCATCATTTCCTATTCTACAAATAAGAAAGTCGGTTACTAAATTGGAAAGTGAAATACTTTCCAAAACCCACTGATGCCAAAGGTACCAATAACCATAGTTTTCAGCTTGCCCCTAGTCACTTGCCTTTACCCTGTCAGAACCAAAATACAAGGCTGGGCACAATGGCTCATGCCTGTAATCCTAGCATTCTAGGAGGCTGAGGTGGAGGCATCCCTTGAGCTCACGGGTTTGAGACCAGCCTGAGTAAGAGCAAGACCCTGTCTTAACTAAAAATAGGAAAAATAGTCAAGTGTAGTGACACATGTCTTTACACCCAGGTAA
Source organism: Perodicticus potto (assembly GCA_963574655.1). NCBI lineage: Eukaryota > Metazoa > Chordata > Mammalia > Primates > Lorisidae > Perodicticus > Perodicticus potto. The sequence goes on from CAUYRH010062269.1 coordinate 14,534, forward strand.
TTGGGAGCCTGAGACAGAGGACTGCTTGAGCCCAAGAGTTTGAGGTTGCTTGAGATATGATGACTCTAGAGCACTCTACCCAGGCAAAAGGTAGAGAAGAAGAAAAAGAAGAAAAGAAAAATATATCCAAGACATTTCTAACACCAATGGTGTTGTGTTTTTCCTCTTCTCTGTGGACCCCAATAGGGTAGCTAACAATTTAACTAAATTCTGAGACTAACTCACTGGAGACAGTACAGACTCATAGCTTAAGACTTCAGACCAGTTGCAAATCCCAGGTTGTCATCCATATTTCTGATTAACTGGCAGCACATGAGAGGTTCCCATAACCCCTTCCTTCTGTTCTATAATTTGCTATAAAGCTCACCTAGGAAATTAGTTTACTTATGTTTGCTGGTTTAAAATAAAAGATATTGGAAGGGCACAGGCAGAACTTACTGAATGCAGTGTACAAATGCCTTCATACAGTAACTAAGAAAATGCCATGAAGGCTGTGTTAAACAGTTTGATGAGAAGATCTCAGATTGTGTGTGAGACCTGCATATTGTACCCCTTGACTGCACTAATGTACACAGCTATGATTTAATAATTAAAAAAAAGAGAGAGAGAGAGAGAGAGGCTCAGGGAGGCAATGAGAAAACACACCCAATTGACACCTGACTCCATAGAGGGGCAGATTTTTTTAAAAAAGACAAATTTATCCCTCAAGCGGCCCCAGACATCCAAAGAAAGCTCC